>JASAMX010006669.1:0-12620 GCA_030248175.1 Microlaimidae sp. YZB2_3
CAGTCTTTCGGGGTACTTATGTCTTCTAATCTAAAATTTTCAGAACATTGTTCTCAAATCGCTGCTAAAGCATAAAAACGTATAGCTATTTTGTTTCGCGCTTTTTGAACATTCAAGATGATTTTCCTGCTTAAAGCCTATACTAATTATGTGCGCCCACTACTGGAGTTTGAAGCTTTTGTTTGACACTCTCATTATCTTATGGATATTGAGTGTCTTAAATAACTGCATAGGTCATATACCAGAAAACTTTATCAAAGATGCTCATTTTCTTAAGTTAATTATGAGACCCGTCTCTTAGAGCTTAAACTTGAAAAGGTTAAAAGTAAGGTTAGGGTTATGGTTATGGTTAAAGTTAAGGTTAAGAAAGTTAACTCAAAGGTTAAGAAACAAACTTTTAATGTTTTATAAAATTTTACATAACATGGTCGATGTTCCTATTAATAAATTTTTCTTTATTGATCACAACCCTCATACACGTAATAATGGTTTAAAGCTAATGAGCAAATTTTGTAGATTTGAATTAACCAAAAATTTATTTTCTAATCGTGTGATCACCTTATGGAATTCATTACCATCTGATTTTGTTTTTTTTTTATCCGGTTCTTACTTTAAAATTCGTCAAAAGTGATTAAAGATTTTTAAAAATATTATATTTGTAAAATGTTCTTTTAATGTTTACTTTACAATATATGCTTTAATTATGGTGTTTGGTTTAATAATGGTATTATTACTATTTCTAATATGTGTTAGTTTTATAGATTTTTGTGTAATATATTTTCAAAATTAAAAAAAAATACTTATTTTATTCAAAAAACCACAGAACAAATGATAATACTTGTAATAAATCAAAGAATTATAAATTAAGGCAAATTACAAGTGCATTTATGTAACTCTTACATTTTGATTTTACAGCATATGTGTATCAACATTTTTGTTTCGTAAAATTGTAAGAAATTTCAAATAAACGATTTCTTATTATATTCGTTATTGTTTTATTAGAACTTCGATATTTTTCAATAATAAAAACATGCATGCTTAGATACAATTCACCAAAACTAAAATATTGGATAAATGTGAGCAAGATATTTGCGAGAGAATTTATTTAGGAGGCGCACGATACCAATAAATAAGAAGCAAAAATCAAGTCTTTTTCCAAAAAAAGAACACGTGAGTTTATAACCTAAATGAGATTATTGATTACAACTCGCTTCAAATCTGCTTTACGAGGTATTCTTTGTTGCTTCGCTTGAATTTAGTTATTGTGTTAGCTTGCACTAAAAATTATTCGAAAAGAAGGTAACAAAAAATAAATAAATAAATGTTTATTTGTTGCAAAAGTTACGAGGGGTGACACACTTACAGTACAACAAAAATATTAAGAAACAAAACAACCCGAACAAAAATAAAAGGCAAATAAAATAGATAAGAAGAACAATGTACAAACTAAAAAGCTTATGAAAATACAAAAAACAGTCACATACCATTTTGATTACAAAAAAAGGCAAAAAAATAATACGAATTGTATGCACAGTTATATGTTACACACTTAGAGAAAAATATTACACAAAAATACATAAAGCTAACACATATTAGAAATAATAATAATAACATTATTAATCCAAAACCATTATTAAAGCATGTAGTGAAAATTAAACATTAAAAACACATTTTACAGATAATTTTTTTTTTAATTTTTTTATCCCTTTCTGACGATATTTAGAGTAAGAGCCGGAAAAAAACAAAATCAGATGGCAATGAATTCCTTAAGTTGATCACACTATTAGAAAAAAAAGTTTTTGGTTAATTCAATTTTACAAAATTTGCCTATTAGTTTTAAACCATTATTACGTGTGCGAGGGTTATGATCACTAGAGAAAAATTTATTAGTAGGAACATCGACCATGTTATGTAAAATTTTATAACACATCAAAATATCGTTTCTTAACTTTCGAGTTTCAAGCTTGTCAAGTTTGAGCTCTAAGAGACGGGTCTCATAGTTAACTTTAGGAAATGAGCATCTTTGATAAACTTTTCTGGTAAATGACCTCTGCACTTTTTCGAGACGCTCAATATCCATAAGATAATGAGGATTCCAAACAAAAATTTCACACTCGAGTAGAGGTCTCACGTAACTAGTATAAGCTTTAAGCAGGAAATACATATTAAATGTTCGAAAAGCGTGGAACAAACTATACGTTTTTGTGCTTTAGCGGCGATTTGAGAACAATGTTCTAAAAATTTTAGTTTGGAAGACATGAGTACCCCCGAATCCTTTATATATTTTTTACTTTTAATAAACTCATTGTTTAAAATATAATTAAAAATCAAGTTTTTATTTCCCAGATGAAGTACATTACATTTATTTATAGCAATGTTCAACTGCCACTTGTTGGTCCATTTACAAAGTTTATCTAAATTATTTTTAAAAATGTTTTTTGATCTTGAGAGTTGTTGACAAAACTATATATTTTAGCATCGTCGGCAAAAAGTTTTATAAAAGTTTTAGAATCAAGGCAATCAGGCAAGTCATTGATATAAATTAAAAAAGGAATGGCCCAAGGACACTTCCTTGGGGCACTCCACTGGACACAAACGCATAGTTAGAGTATACATAATTAGCAGAAGTGTCAGGAGAGTTATTGGGTAAAACTACTTTTTGTCTTCTATTGGATATAAAACTAGAAATCCAGCTTAAGAGCTCATAATCAATTCCATAGGCTTTTGCTTAGCAGTTTAGGATGACTAACAGAATCAAATTCCTTTGAAAAATCCACATACATAGTATCAACAGAATCGCCCTTTTCAATAGCTGCAACCCAATCTGAAACTGTGGATAAATTTTCAATCCTACAGATTTCTGTTTTAAAAACCCAAACTGGTCTGGATGAATTAATTATTTGTGTTTTTAAATAAATTATTTTTTCGCGTGACACAAGACTCTCCATCAATTTAGAGCTTATACATGTTAGCGAGATGGGCCTAAATTTTTTACGGCACTGCTAGCACCCTTTTTAAAAAAAGAAGAACACATGCATCATTCCATTGTAAAGGCACAGTGCCAAAAAACATAGAAAGCTCAAAAATTTTAGCCATGGAACCAGCAATTGAACGTGCTATATTTTTTAGATAAATGGCCGGAATAAAAATATCAATTTTTAAAATAACAACAATGAAAATAATGGTTAACAATATCAAACGGTAATGTAAATAAGTTGTTAAATTTCTTTTAATGGTTTTTAATTTACACATTAGTGTTACCTAATGAAATATCAAAAATACTAAATAAAATTGACTATGAAATTTTAAAAAGACAAGTAAATTCAATTATCCTTAACAATTTAAAAAAATTG
The DNA here is from genome assembly GCA_030248175.1 of Microlaimidae sp. YZB2_3. Classification (NCBI taxonomy): domain Eukaryota; kingdom Metazoa; phylum Nematoda; class Chromadorea; order Desmodorida; family Microlaimidae; species Microlaimidae sp. YZB2_3. The sequence goes on from JASAMX010006669.1 coordinate 3,354, forward strand.
GATGGCCATTTGGTTCATTTTCAGCAATTATAAACAGAATGGGACTATTTTTTTCTGAAATAAATAAACTTATTGAAAATATATAATATTTTTTTCTGAGTGACTTTTAAAATCAACCATTTTAAAATTAACTGTTTAAAATTTGACACACTTAGTAAAAACAAAACCCTAACTTTTAAAATGAATAAAATAAATATGGTTGAAAAGCTAAAAATAAAACTAAAATTACCAATTTTTATAATTCTTGGAGTCAAGTAAAGAAAAAATATTGTTTGTAAAATAAAAAAAATCTCACTATAAAATAAATTATTCAGCTTTCAAAAAGTTAGCGTAAAGTGGTTTACACTTTACATCTAAGATTACATGTAATAATATTTGTAAACTTTTGGTAAAAAAGATGAAATTGTATTAAAAATGGCGCTTACTTTAAAAACCACCGCAATCACTTTTTTCGCAAAAATAAAACATTTTGCAAAAAATACAAAAAAAATCAAAATATCTTAAAAACAGTTCAATGAATTTCGTTCTTTTTTGTTTTTAAACTATACGTATTAAGCGCGAAATGTACCGCGAACAATTGAATATTCGGAAAACTAAACATAATATCCTTTTACTCCCATTGTTTTCTGTGAAATGGTTTAGCTGTCATATTTTATTTACATAAAACGAAAGAATATTGTTGCTATGCTGCAGTAAACCACCCCCACTTTATTTAAAGACCAGTTTTTTTCACTTTTCACACAAATATCTTTTATTGTCTTTTTTTTCTATCCAAAAATTTTTCGTTATAGCCAATCAAAAGCCTATTTTTTTATTTTAAGAACTTAACAATTCGTTTAACCAAAACTTTTTCAGTAATATAAAACTTGCTTAATATAATACAGATATAGAAAATATATAATATATAATAATATAACAAAGCAAAGACTGCAAGTTTTTAAAACTAAAAATAAATAACATCTATTTTTTTGATTAAAAACTGGTATCAGTCAAATTTCCAAAATTTATACTAAAATTAAAAAAAACATATAACTTGTAATTGAAACACTGTATTATAGAGACTTGTCAAGTTAAAGTAAATATAATAAATTTGTTGCGTTCATTTAAAAATTTGACGGTAAATAATGAAGCAATGATCTTAGTGAAAAACGAAAAAAAATTGATTTTAGCATTTTAAAATTTTATCTTTAGCGAATTAAAATCATTCTCAGCTAATTAAAAATTTTTCAAAAATGATGTCTAGCAGCGAAAAAATTAAAGAGTTTTGTGTATGAAGTCTTTAACAAAATGTGGATTTAGGTAACAGTTTTGTAGTGTCAAAATTTTAGCAAAACAATGAGGAAGTGAATTTGGAATAAACATGGTTAAATACAACAATCGGTTCAATATTGTAAATATAAATATTTTTGATATTTTTCATAGAACTTCTCCAAATGCAGAAAAATTCATGTTACGAATCATTGAATACAACACTTTTTTTATTTTTCTTCTCCTTCGTAAATCATAATAATAATTTTTAAAAGAAAAATCACATATTTAGTAAATTAAACGCTGGTTTAGGCTTAAGCAATAATACAAAAAATACACAAATTAATGTTTTATTTTAGTAAACTCAATAAATTAATTATTTTAAAATTTAAAAAAAACATGTTTTAAGCATAAAATTGTCATAATATTTTAAATTTTGTTTTCAAAATCTTATTTTTTTAATTTGATCATGCAGATTGAATAGTTTAATTTGTCAAAAACTGGTAAAGAGATTTGGAGAAAGCTAGGAACACGAGCATATCATAAAATATGTAAAATTTTCTGATAATTTTAAAATATTCGCTGAAATATTGGGAATTTTTTTAGATCAGTTGCTAAACGATTTAAAGGTGCAGTTCTTCAAATGATCATAGATTTGTGATTAGTCATCTTTCACCAGTAAAACCAATTTAAAAAAACCTAACCAGGTTCTCAATTTTATTATGTTTTTATTGGTTTTCCAAAATAATTTAATCCTATATTTTGATGTGTGTAAAACTAAATTTTTGGAAGGCTAAGACCACAAGGATTTTTTTAATCGATTGTGCACGCGCGTTAAAAATGAGTAAACAAAACGCTATATTTTTTTAGGCAAATTTTTTGTATGTAACAAAAATAAATTTATGGGTACGAATTTTTGTAGTTAACAAAATAATATACGATATTTGAAAAAAATTAAAAAACCAATTAGAAAAAATAACCACGTTCTCAATTATATTATTATTTTATTGGTTTTCCGAAATAATCTCAATTTTTTTTTTGATGTGTTTAAAACTAGATTTTTGGAAAGCTAGGAACACAACGATTTTTTTAATCGATTGCATGTAAAAAATGATTAAACAAAACGCGATACTTTTTTTAGGCAAATTTTTTGTATGTAACAAAAAAAATTTACCATATTTGACCGAAATTAAATACAAGTTTAAATAACTTTGAGCAAAAAACCTTTTTTAACAAAAAAATATTTATAAAAATATGCAATAATGTTTTTTTAAAAGAAAAATCACATACATAGCAAATTAAACGCTGATTCAGGCTTGAGCAATAATACAAAAATTACACAAATTGATGTTTTATTTTAATAAACTCAATAAATTATTTATTTTAAAATTAAAAAAAAACATGTTTTAAGCATAAAATTGTCATAATATTTTAATATTTGTTTTCAAATTTTTTTTTTAATTTGATTGGACGCAGATTAATAGTTTAAATTAAGGAATTGTTTTGATTATATTACCATTATAATTATAATTGCCATTATAATAAGCCATAAAGATTAAAGATAATAAATAATAAATAAATAAGCCATAAACCATAATAATTATAATCATAATTGCCATTATAAAAAACCCCCCCATTTAAAAGAAAACCCTCCACCAGAATGCTGAAGCGATTGAATTTGGAATAAAAATGAAGCATAACTATAATAGCCAGCTTATTTATTTAATTTCACTTCAAATCAGCTCACAAAGTGTAATACTGTCGGGGCCGCACCAGTTTTCCCATTTAAATAGTTTAATACTGTCCGACACGCAGAAACTCCTGCGGCCCCACAGTATTACACTTGTGAGTATATATGAAGTGAAATTAAATCAATAACTGGTTATTATAATAGCTTCCCTCTCCATTTTAACTCGCCAAATTAAAATGGCTACTATGCCATTATAGTAGTAGAGAGTGTCATTTGAATGGAGAGGCTTATTATAATGGCCTACTTTTCCGTAACTTTTTTATATAGGAGTTGCACATTTTTTGGTATATTATATATTTTTGATTAAATTAGACGAAATAAAATAGACAAAAGATTTTTAAAATTTTACTATATTTAAGTTAAAGATAATTTGGAGTACAGTTGTATGCATTCTTTGTGTACTCTTTAAAGTTGAATTTTTATTTAGATTTAAAATTTTGAAATTTGATTTATCCTCTTTAAACAAGCTAAATCTTTTTTGCATTGATTTTTTTTATCTGGACTTGTAAATTGTGAGGCTTTTTAGAAAGCTAAGAATGGGGGATTTTTTCCATTTTTTTAGTGGGTTGGTCACTGTGCATAATAAAAGACTAATCAAAAACGCGATGTTTTTAAAGCAAAGTTCTTATTCAATAAATCACCCTGAAAGATCATATTATTTATTTTGCGATAAAATTTAAATTAGAAACTTAAAGATTGAAATGCAATTTTTAAAATGATAAGGAAGGTGTGTGATCACTATGAAACATTAAAAAACTCCTCTCAAAAAAAAAAAATATCATCATTTTTGCCGGTGAAACCGATTTTTAAAAAACTCCCCCTTGTCCCCATTTTTAAAAAAAACAAATAAATCAAATAAATCATATAATGTTCTAAATTTTCTGATCATTTTTAAATTTGCGGAAATTAAGAACTCAAGTGGGTCAGTTTTCAAAACTATTGAAGAGCTGCAGTTTAAACGATTTAATAAATAGTAAATTTCTTTGCTTTATGTTTCAAAACGTTTCTGGTACTATTATTAATGTGGATATTAATTTTAATTATATCCAACATCGATATACAAAACTAGAAAGGAAAGGGCCCGTAGGGCCCTCGCCTTTCTAGTCATAATAATACTTAAACAGTCATAAATAAAAATTGATTGATTGATTGATTGATAAATCAGTGACAACCAAATTATCAATGCTTATAAAATATTTTTGGACATATAAATTATTTATATATGTTGATTCCATTGTATTATTGGCTATTCAATTCTTAAATTTAGAAAGCTACAGTTGACATTTTACTATAATAAAAGAAATAAAAATAGTTTACTAAAACAATCCCGGAATTTGTGATTTAATTAATTTCAACATCTGAGCATATATGCTTATACAAAAAAATAATTTAGCAGACGCAGATAGACATATATTTAATATTAAAACCTAACTGAAATTCGTTATTTGTTATTTGTTATTAACCTTACTAAAGATGAATTCTATCAGGGTGAAATTGTAAGGGTAGTCCAGTAACCACTCGTTCTCCGACATAATATCACTCGCAGGGGAACACGAGATGCAATTAAACAATTATAGACTATAACTGAATAAGAGTTTTTTACTGTAGGAAGAGGGTACAATGACAACTAGCTTCCAATCATGTAGGGGAAAAATTAAAAAACAGCGAGCGAATAGTACATTTTAAGGTTTCGAATATTTATTAGTTCGAAACCTCGACCCCTCCCTTTTAAAATATCTGAAATATTTGTTAATATTACAAAAGCAAAAGAATTCTTTGGGAATTTTTAGTTTTTTGCCGCTTCATAGGTACGGTGCTACTGTCGTGCTTAGTTCCCACTTTTTTAATGTTTCAATTACAGAATATGGTTCTATTTAAAAGTTTGAAATGGACTTTTGAAAATTAATTTTTAAATATTGAATATTTTTACAATCAAAACATAAAAAATCTATGTAGGTGTAAAATTAGTTTAAAAGCACAAATTTCAGCTTTATTTTCGCTAATTTCAAATCGTTGTTCACGAAAGTACTATTTTAGTGATGATTTCAAACTATTGTGATGTTTAATCAAAAAACCAAAATTTATTTAGCACAAACTGATATTTAAAACATTCTAACATGATAAAACATGTTTTCGTGTAGCAATTTTAATTAAGTATACGTTTAAACTAAAGAAACTCAAAAAATTACGATTTTTTCAAATTTTAGTTTTTCTTTTTGTACTCTCTCGTACAGTAAAAGACGCTTATTCATGACTAGTCTATTGGTTAAATTGGGATTTATTTTTTTTATTTTTTTTTTGTTTGCGCGTTTATTGTTTATGTCTTCTTGGCGGAGAACGGTCCGCCCTTATTTTCTTCCTGATGGAAGACATTGATTTTTTTTAAGTACGCTTTAAATAATTTTCGAACATAGAAGTGCGGTTAGCTGTATAGCTTTTAGCTGTATTTTATTTATAGTAATTAAACTCGTCTTTCATTATTTTCGAGGTTAAAAAAAAGCCAAAAAACCTTTAAAAATGTTTATAAAAGATCAAATTATCAGTATATGAAATTGTAACAAAGTCAAAAGTAACTCAAAAGTATTCAACTCTTTTTAAAATCATTCAAATTTTTTAATACTCTGACAAATACAAATGGGGTGGCTCTGAAAAAAAATGCAATATAAGATCAAATAAATATTTTTCCGCGCAAACACGAGACACAGACAAGTATAAATACTAGTGATATTTCTACTCTCCAATATCATACTCCGGAGCTCTGGATATTTTAAGCGGAGAAAGCTCAAAATTTTCGCCCCTTAATGGGCGATTTCAAGGTTATTTAAGCTTCAAATATGTTTTAAGTTATTCTATTCAAATTTTTAGGACTATTTTCATTCTTTTAATAAGTTTCGGAAAAAATAGTTTAAAAAAACTTTGATAATCAATTAATCTAAGCCGTAGGCTTTTATATATAGAATTAGTATCAAAAAAGGCAAAGCTGCGGAGCTCCGAAGTTTCGAAAAGTGGAGCTCTCCTTAGATTTCCTGAGCTTCGAAAAGTAAAGCTCCGCCCTGGAGCTCGGAGCTCCGGGGAACATCACTAGTATATACGCATGCAAACAAATCCACGTACATACACATAAATACAAACACAAAAACACCAACACTAACAGAACAAAAAAATTGACGGTTTTTTTTTATTTTCCATTATTTCAAACCCTCTGACCTAAAGCAAAAAAACGGTTCATAAATTAAAAAAAACGGCTCCAGATTGCTCCAATTTAGCATTTGCTTTTTTGAGAAAAAAAATCCGAAAAAAGCATGATTAGCTATCACAAAAACAGTTTGTTTTTAAATGTTTTACACTTTACAGAAAAAAAGGATAAATTTTGGTTTAATAAAAATAAACTATTGAAACTGTATTTTATGAAGTATGAGTTTTAAATTTTAATATGAAAAATATGAAAAGTTTTGTCTCGCATTATTATTTTTTTTGTGGTGTGCGGTCAGTAAATTTAAATGCTCCAGCATGCTCATTCATAATATTTTTATTGGGGCTGAATAAAAGCTTAAAAACTATTGTCGTTTTTTATATACTTTCAACCCTTGAAAAGATAATGAATAATGAAGAAAGAAATATACAAATATGACTTATATTTATTATAAGTTTTCGTGCAAGGTTTAAATTTCCGTCAGAGAACCGTGGGGTTGTTTATCCATAGTAATTTAAGGCTCCGTCATTTGGAACTTTTTTTTATCTTTTGTTAATGTTACACTGAGTTCATATACCCTTACATAGTAGTGCTGTGATAACTACTTAAGCAGTTAACTACTTAACTACAATGATTTTGGCTAACTACTTAACTACCTACTTTGCCGGGGGGGGGGGAGTTTCCCCCCGGAGGCCGGCGGCCAACGAACACAGCTTTTGCCGGGATTGAGAAAAAGCGAACACGTTTTCCCCAAAAACCCGGAGGAAACAAGAAGCGGCAGAACGCCCCCCACGCCCCGCCTTTACTATCTTCTTTTCTTTCTGTGTCCGCTGAAGATGGGACCCAACTACCATAATAACACCCACAAAATATGTATAATAATACTACATAGTAGCATGCAGAGTAAAAGGTTTGTTTTTTTAATTTTTTAAAAAAGTTTATTTGGTGGGTAAGTTGTTGTGCTTATGTTTATTGGTTAACACCTTTATTTTTAGATATATATTTACACAAACATTACTATATACAAAGTGGTTGTCACCTCAGTGACTTGTTATAAATACTTAACAAAACTGAGGGAATGGCCAAGTACCAAGTAACTACCTACTTTCCTTTCTAAAAGTAGTTAACTATAACTACCTACTTTCAAAAAATAAAGTAGTTAATACAAGTAGTTAACAATAGTAGTTACAAAGTAGGCAGAAAGTAGTAAGCGAACTAAGCCGAATGTAGTTAATATAAAGTAAGCAGCTTTACACAAACGATATCTGTGAATGAAACGTATATATTATGTAAATCTTAAAGCTGTTTAAAATGGAATGTAACAGCGTGTCTGACTTTTCAATAAAAATCCATATCTGGAAATTCAACAATGACATTTTTTATAAAAATCCATATTTGAAAATTTAACTGTGACCCTGAACACAAAGTGCTTTATTGTTTATGAACTAAGTTTATGAAAATTGAAAACGTAGTATTGCTTTAAGTTAGCAACAAGAGAAAAGTGCTACTTATTTTTTGTAACACGTTTCATTTTGTGCGAAAACTACAAATAGTTAAGTCTTTCAACTATTTCATAGAAGAAATTGTTGAAATAAATTATAAAAAGATATATTTTTATTGCTCTTTTTAGTTAAAATAAAACAAAAACTTTTTTGTTTTGTTATAGCTATTTTATGTTTAATTCTTATTTTCTTATATTATCATCTTGTTTTTTTTTAGTTAACCAAAGTCATATACAAATTATTTTTCAATTTTCTCAAGGCCTTTGTGTACTTTGAATTAACTATCGTGATTCTCCATTGACCAACAAGACTCTATAAATCAGACAAACAATTTTGATATGTCATCCTCTTTTTTGAAATCCACTCCAAATGGGTTTTTAGAACCAAAAAATGAAACAAATGTTGTGTCTGTGTGGGATATTTTTTGGTTAACTTCATGAAAATTAAGTAGTCTCGGGTGATTATCCTCATATATGTTAATCATTTAAAATCCAACCACAAAGATGAAGCAAAGGAAGTTTTCGCAACAAACAGGAAAAAATTTCTGCTGTGAAACCACAAAAAACTAATAATCCGAGGCAAACTACATTTGCAAGCCGTAACTCATCACCACCCTTATACAATAAAACGGCTGAAAAATACAAAAAAAATATATATAAGCTAGCAAAATATGTCAGCTTGCGAAATACGTCTCCAAAACAAAAGTTACCTTAACAATAAATTTTTTTTATAAGTTCATGAATTTTAACTATCATATTATCTGTTCAGCTGTCTCCTAAGAATTGCTAAATAAAAAACTGGCAAAAAACCATAAAAATATGGAAATAATTGATTATTAAGGAGTGAAAAAGTATTTTTACGTTGAGAATTTAATTTTTTAGTTTTACTACGACTTTAATATTTAGTTGAAAAATTAACTATTTAACTACCAACTTTACTACTTACTAACTACTTAACTACCTACTTATAATTTTAAAAGTAGTTAACTACCTACTTAACTTCCTACTTCGATTTTCGGCTAACTATCACAACACTATGAAATAGTCGGCCTTAGAAACCATCACTCAATAATATATTTATCTACAAACAATCCATAATAATAGTTCAATGTTTTGAATAGTTAAAATATTTATAATTACGCATACGCAATAAATAAACTATATAGAAGAAACGTTTTTTAACATAATTTAATGTACCTTTTTGATTATGTTCTTGAAGTTTCCTGTTTTTTACTTAAATCATCGTAATATGTTTGATGAATAAACAAAAAGACAGTAAAAGCCTACCATTTATTAAAACAATTTAGAACAAAATATCTCTTTAACACCTTTAGATGTTTTTCTAAATACAGTAATCGATCAGCACACCATGAAGAATAACATGATTTAGAATTCACTTAATTAAATCAGAATTTAAAAAACCTATCTTTCGTCATTGTTAACTAGCATTGATATGGTTAAAAACAAACAACCCACACAAATACATTATTAATAGAAGCAGCGTATAATGGCTGGATATGAAATATCTTTTTAAACATGTCCACTAGAGCAATACGTAACCTAACCAAGAACATA
>JASAMX010006670.1:0-10223 GCA_030248175.1 Microlaimidae sp. YZB2_3
CAAAAATTATCAAAATCGAAGACAAAAAGCTTGAGCTCACACCGCACCTTTGAGACTGAACAAAGATTTTAAAATCGAAAATGTAAAACTTTTGTATTATAAACTTTATCAGTGTATCTTCAAGGGTGAGGTGATAATGTTGCAACACGCACAATATATATTTTTCTGCAAACGCTAACGCGTTACTTTGTATGCTCGGCCCCCAGGTGGCTGCCTGGGGCCTGGGGCTCCAGCTAGCTCCCTGGGTTTTTTTTTTAATTATACCTTACGGTATGCCCCCTGAACTAGCGAAAATTCCAACCCCCTAATGTGTAAAATTCCTTCCTTTAGCCGTGAGAGTTCGGTGATTCAAGACCTGTTTTCGATAGGGTTAGACGTAATGTTATGTTAGGCTGTGTAGGCATTCAGCAATTTTCTTTTGTGAAATCCTACGCCACGGTTTTAGAAATTTGTTGTATCTGGTTTCAGCTTTAAAATTGCACATAATAAGAAATACACAACTTACCCCTCTTTTTTTAAAAAGCTTTGCGCAGCTTCAGGAGCACCAACATGGTGCAGATATTCAAAAACGTAAAGCGCTAATCTAAAACAACCATAAAATATTTTTAGTATTATATTTTACATAAAACCAAATGAAGGAATGTCGGGCTTAACGTGAGGAAACAGGATTTTGGCGTAGGTCAAATAAGGAGGGAACGGGGGGGGGTAAGGGAGCAGTAGTATAAATCTTACAAAAATGTTTTAAAAATGCTGATAAAAAGACCTTTAAATTTTAATAAAGTGAATGGTGAGTACAAAACAGTCTTGTGAACAAACATTTTATCATACAAGTAGCCTGTGTCAGCCATATTTGAAAATGGAAAAAGCCAGGGGGTAAACGGGGTATTTCTTTACCTCCGGAAAATGGCATTTTAAAATATAGGAGCAAGATCTTAGTGGGGAAGTCATTAGTCATAGATGTTTTTGGTCAGGTCAGCTAGGGTGGGGAAGGTCCACCCCCGAGTGAAAGGCCAAAATTTTTTTTGGAGGGGGTTATAGGTGGTCCGGCCTCCTTGCTTTTTAGGGGGGTCGACCCCATAGGTGGGTAGGGGGGGGGTTGTGGAGTTATACCCCCTCTAAAAATCCCGACTATAGCCGACACCCCCCCCCCTAAAATTTGGGGGTACCCGTCGGGTTGTGAAGGGGGGGCAGGGTGGGTTCCACACACACCCCTCCCCGCCCCCCTAGCCTCTAAATTTTGGGACCCCCCAAGACGAAAATCTAGGGGGCCCTTCCCCCTCCTCCCAAATTTTTTACCGCTGACCCCTCTCTAGAATTTGAATTCTGATCCCCCCTCCCCCCTCGGGAAATTTTTATGTACTTTTTTTATACTAAATTTTCTTTTAAAAACCTAAATTTTCATCACATATTCATGCTTTTACACCCTTTTTATACCAGAATATCGCTTTTTATTCAATAAAATGTAGTATTATCCTATAAAAAGAACAATTATCTCCTAAATTTTAAATCTCGCACCCGGGGTCGACCATAGGTGGGCAGCCTCCCGGATTTTGTGGGATATACCGGACCCCCAAAATTGGGGGGGGGGTGTCCCAAAAATTTTTTTGAGGTATACCGCAAATAACCCATTTTTAACGTTTTTAGTACTGGGATTCCCCAAATTTAGGGGGGAGTGTCCAGGGTACCCATAGGTGAACGTGAGAACGGTCGGGGAAGCTAGGGGGTGGTTACCCGGGGTAAATCGAATTTTTAATTCTAGGAGAGGGGTCACAGGAGGTCCAGACCCCCCTAGCTTTTTAGAGGGGGTCGACCCGGGGTGCGAAATTTTGAAATCTAGGGGGTTCAGGTCCAGGTGGGGTCCGGTGTCCAAAGCAAAACAGTTTTAAACCATAATAACTTTAATAATTGTTCTTTTTATAGGATAATACTACATTTTATTGAATAAAAAGCGATATTCTGGTATAAAAAGGGTGTAAAAGCATGAATATGTGATGAAAATTTAGGTTTTTGGAAGAAAATTTAGTATAAAAAAAGTACATAAAAATTTCCCGAGGGGGGAGGGGGGATCAGAATTCAAATTCTAGAGAGGGGTCAGCGGTAAAAAGTTTGGGAGGAGGGGGGAAGGGCCCCCTAGATTTTCGTCTTGGGGGGTCCCAAAATTTAGAGGCTAGGGGGGTGGGGAGGGGTGTGTGTGGAACCCACCCTGCCCCCCCCCTTTCTCAACCATAAGGGTACCCCCAAATTTTAGGGGTGTGTCGGCTATAGTCGGGATTTTTAGAGGGGGTATAACTCCACAACCCCCCCCCTACACCCACCTATGGGGTCGACCCCCCTAAAAAGCAAGAGGGGGCCGAACCACCCTATAACCCCCCTCCAAAAAATATTTTGGCCTTTCACTCGGGGGTGGACCTTCCCCACCCTAGTGGACCTGACCAAAAACATCTATGACTAATGACTTCCCCACTAAGATCTTGCTCCTATATTTTAAAATGCCATTTTCCGGAGGTAAAGAAATACCCCGTTTACCCCCTGGCTTTTTCCATTTTCAAATATGGCTGACACAGGCTACTTGTATGATAAAATGTTTGTTCACAAGACTGTTTTGTACTCACCATTCACTTTATTAAAATTTAAAGGTCTTTTTATCAGCATTTTTAAAACATTTTTGTAAGATTTATACTACTGCTCCCTTACCCCCCCCGTTCCCTCCTTATTTGACCTACGCCAAAATCCTACCTTCCTCACATTAAGCCCGACATTCCTTCATTTGGTTTTATGTAAAATATAATACTAAAAATATTTTATGGTTGTTTTAGATTAGCGCTTTACGTTTTTGAATATCTGCACCATGTTGGTGCTCCTGAAGCTGCGCAAAGCTTTTTAAAAGAGGTAAGTTGTGTATTTCTTATTATGTGCAATTTTAAAGCTGAAACAGATACAACAAATTTCTAAAACCGTGGCTAGGATTTCACAAAAGAAAATTGCTGAATGCCTACACAGCCTAACATAACATTACGCCTAACCCTATCGAAAACAGGTCTTAGATCACCGAACTCTCACGGCTAAAGGAAGGAATTTTACACATTAGGGGGTTGGAATTTTCGCTAGTTAGGGGGCATACCGTAGGGTATGATTAAAAAAAACCCCAGGGAGCTAGCTGGAGCCCCAGGCCCCCAGGGTATCTGGGGGCCGGAGTATTAAAATAACGCGTTAGCGTTTGCAGAAAAATATATATTGTGCGTTTGCAACATTATTACTTTACCCTTTAAATACACTAATAAAGTTTATAATAAGTTTTAGTTTGATTTAAAATCTTTGTTTAGTCTTAAAGGTGCGGTGTGGAGTCAAGCTTTTTGTCTTCGATTTTGATAATTTTTGATGAAAACCTTACCCCTGCCCCAATATCCCACAAAAATTTTTTCAACAAAATATCTCCAGTGGTTTTTTTCTTCTTCTTTTTTTCTCCCTTGCTTGCCCCCCCGTTTCAAAAAAGTTGCCCCCCGTTTCGGAATTGCACCCCCCCCCCCGTTGTGGAATTTCCCCCCCCCCCCCCCCAATAAAACCCCGGGGGGGGCGAGCACAGGTCTGGCATTTGTCGAGATATTGCGTTTTCAAAAAACCCGCAATTTTTTCGTTAAAAACACCAAAAGACGGCAGTGATTTTGTGAAGTTTGCACAACCTTTCTTTCCTTCACTTCGTGTTTTTAGCGAAAAAATCGAGTGTTTTTGTACGAGAAAAGCAATATCTAGACGATCTTAACGATCTAGACACCAATCTTAACGATCAATGGATCATGGTATTAAATTAAAGTAGAAAATAACCGCTTTCTTTCAATGCATAATTTGTAATTTAAGTCGTTATACCTATTGAGTAATTTTTCACGTACACGTACAGAATTGTCAAAAAAGTTTTTGGGGGGGGGGGTCATAACCATACATGGGCAAGTTAGTCCGGAGTGGGGGGCCTAACCCCAAATTTGGGGGGGGGGAGTTACGAGAAACGCAAAATACCCATATCGTTTTTTTCTGAAGTGCATTTTACCCATATCGTTTTTCGATTTTGAAGGAAAAATAATAGGTACTTTTTACTGCTTAAAACATTAATTTTGACCTCAAAACTTAAGTTTGGGGGCAGTTAGAAGCCATTTTAAAGACATTTTTTTCTTCATTTTTCCAAAATTGGGGGGGGGTTAAATTCCCCCCCCCACTTCTGAGTGGGGGGGGGGGTTAAACCCCCCTTTTCAGAATTCGGGGTGGTTAATCCCCCCAACCCCCCGTGTCCATGTATGGTCACAACTCCTGAACCACTGGAGATATTATGTTGAAAAAATTTTTGTGGGCTATTGGGGGCAAGGGTAAGGTAGGGTAAGGTTTTCACAAAAAATTATCAAAATCGAAGACAAAAAGTTTGACTCCACACCGCACCTTTAAGAAATAATAAAAACATTTGTTTTCATGTTTTGGTGGATGGTTGTAGGTTGGAGGGAGATTGAAGCGAGGGTCAAAAACAAAACTGGTTGAGGGCGTATTGGGTAATCTGAAGTTTTAGGGAGGGGTGGTTCGGCAGTTTCGAGTTTTGGGATGTTGTATAATCATACATGAGCAAGTTGGCCCGGGGTAACGGTGTTGAATTAAACCCCGTTTTAGTACATTTGACCCATATTGTTTTTTTATTTTGAAGGAAAATTAGGTGAAGCACACTAATTTTATGTCAAAAAGTCTTTTTTATTGCATATTTAAGCTTCATATTGTTTCAAACACTTATTTTCAGCTAAAAACTTAAGTTTGGAGGTAATTGATATTTTCAAGATTTTTTCTTTATTGTTTCAAAATTGTAGGGAGTGGGTAACCTTTTCTTCCCCCAATTTTTAAATAGGGGTTTTAATTAAATCCCTCTTTACAGAGTTAGGAGGGTTGACCCGACCCGCTCTTTCAGCCCATGCCCATGTATAATAGGATTAACCTCCCCCCTCCTTTGTCCACCATGGATATACCTTCTAAAGGGGGGATAGGCATACCATACCTTTCCACAGTTTGGAAATGCCCCCCGTTTTGCCCCCCCCCCAAGATAAAAAAGTACCCAAAAATTATGGCGCCCATCATCGTGAAATTTTTGCAGTTTTATCCTATTTCAATTCATTTTCAGCCATTTAAGGCCTACCTACTTAAATTTAGCTTTTTTCTCCTTTTTTCTAATTTTTTTCTTTTTTCCTCCTTTTTTTCTTTCTCCCCTGCTTGCCCCCGGTTTTATCTTCTCCCGTTTCAAAAAAATTGCCACCCCGTGCCCTCTTCCTTTTGGAATTGCTTTCCCCCCAATAAAACCCCAGGGGGAGGCAATGCTCAGGTCTGCATAGAAAATTTACATAGGTGTACGAAGAAAAATGAAACCCTTTCTCCACTAATACCAAATTTTTTTTTAAGTGTACTTGTCTTTTTGGTAAATTTGATAAAATATGTTTGTTCACTAGGCTTATTTTTTACTATTCAATCCATTCATTTTCCTACCATTCATAGATGTTTTTGGGGGGGGGGGACAGAGGGGTGCCCCCCCCGCCCCGAGCGGCGAAATTTTGGACCCCCCCCCCTGGATAAATTCCTGGGGGGCCCCCCCTCCCCCCCCCAAGCTCGAGAGCGGTCCGACCTACCCCCCCTGGAAGGCTGGACCCCCCCTCCCCCCCTCCCGACCAATTTGGAAGTATATTTTTTTATTTACTGTCAAAAACACAGGTTTTTAGTTAAAAACAGGTGTTTAGATACACTTTTAGGCCTAAATAGGCTGTTTTAATACATAAAATTCAATATTAGACCTAAAAACACTTAAATTATTGAGTTTAAAAAATATTGCTGAAAAATTGGACCCCCCTGACCCCCCCCTAAATCTTGAAATCTCGCACCGGGGGTCGACCCCCCCTAAAAAGCCAGGGGGGTCCGGACCCCCCCCCCCCTTAAATAATTTTGGCCTTCCACGTGGGGGTGGACCCCCTCCCCCCTTAGCGGACCCGACCAAAACATCTATGCTACCATTGTAGCTTTTTTATATATTAACATTTTTATAGTTTGCGATTTTAAAAATCTCTCTTTCCCCTATTTTGAGGTCCCCAAAAATTATACCAAACCAACAGCCAGGCACTTTTTAAGATTTACCCCCAAGCAGACCTGTGCACTGCCCCCCCGGGTTATAATGGGGTGGGCAATTCCAAAACGGGGAAAAAAGGGACAAAAAGCGAAAATAAGGTAACAATAGGTCTAAAATAGCTTAAATTGCATTAAAATAGGCTAAAAACTGCAAAAATTTCGCAATCATGGTGTCATAATAGGTGTAAAATGGCGTCATAATTTTTGGGTACTTTTCCGTGGGAGGGGGGGGGGCAAATCCTCCAATAAAGCGGGGTGGGGGGGCATTTTCACACCGTGCACAGGTCTGCCCAAGCTATGCTCCTCTGGTCGGATTTTGGCCTTTACTCAAAAAAAAGACCCCTCCTAATTATGGTAGGCCAGGCATATGTAGATGAACATAGTTTAGTTACCGTAGCTTGATGGAACTATTACCCCGGGTAAATGACATTTTAAAATCCTAAGAGGTGGTTTGACCCCCTAGCTTTCTAGATGGGTCGGTTAACCCGCTGTTGGTTTGAAATCTAGAGGGGGAGGGTCTTGTTATCTTGTTATAATTACTTTTTATTACGTATCTAACTGTAAAATATATTTACACATAATGTTTTAAACATAAATCTAATTAAAATTAAAAGTATAACAACATGCATTTAATAATTATAGATAGTAAGCAGTTTCCTCGGCAAATGGGTGCACGATGAACTAACTAACAGGGACGTAGCCAGGGGGGGGGGCGGGGAGGGCGGCCGCCCCCCCCCCCGAAACGGTCGGACAGTTGGAAAAATAAGGATAGTGGTTGGGCGGGGGGGGCGGCCGCCTCCCCCGAAATGGTCACCAGATAGTAAAATTTGGGGGTTTTCAGAGGCTAAAAATTCAAAATTTTCTAGCGCCTCGCTAATCGCTCGGCGCCAAACTTTAAAATAATTTTAGTACCCCAATGGACCCCCAAAAACCAAAAATTTGTTCCGTTTCGCTTCGCTCAGCGGTCATTTTCTATAGTATACATACATATATATCTCGTTATTTATGTTGCCTGATGCTAATGTTATTTCAAAGTTAGTACAATAATTTTTATAAGTAATAAGTACTACACAGAAAACAGAACAAACAATCATATTGGTTGATTTATGTACCTCCCCCCTCCTAAATTTTCCTGCCGCCTATAGCATTGGCTCGGATTTTTTTCATATAGGTAAGTACCCTAGAAAACATGGAGCCGAGATGCTGCTCATGTGCTATGGTTTACAATGTGGGTTTAGCCAAGCGGTCTGAAACTAACGTCTCTAAATTCCTTTTTTGTAAAATCCAGGCTCTGCCAATGTGTGCTTATGTAATTTTTAACTAAGAAAACATGTTTTTACCGCTAAAAACATTAGATAATAGGTTATTAGGCCAAAAACAGTGTATTATACAGCTTTATCTACGTTTATCCCTGGTTTTTAACGTTTTCAAAAATTAAGGGGGGCTCCCCCCCCCCCCCCCCGAATTTTGGGGGGGGGCGGAGCCCCCCCCGAAATTTTTTTTTGTACTACAATCCGCCCCCCCCAAAATGAAACTCTGGCTACGTCCCTGCTAACTAACTACCTAACTAAAAATATTTTTATAATAAAATTATTTATACTTTTTTAGATAAGATTTGAAAAAAGCATAACATTGGGTGATAAGCCAGGATTTTTACAATCATGGTGGTGGTAAGTTTTTTTGTAAATAATATTAATATTTTTGTATATTTACGCATGTTTGTTCCTATTTGCCTAAATTGTGTCAGTTACTATCGTAACATAAGCAGAAGCGTGGAATGATTCTTCTCTGCGTTTTAAGAGCTCGTTCACATTCACACCGAAGTGGGAAGTGACAAGTGATATGTTCTGCTCGGTTTATATACGTCATTATGCTGTCATTATTGCTGCGGTGTGTGCGGTGCTTCACTGGTTAGCTGCCACTCCGGTTTCTACATAATTTTGTGTGAACTTAAAAATTCAGTCATGGGGGTCCGGGAGGGCAGACGCAGAATGCCCCCCCCCCCCTCCGGGGATGATTTAAAACGCTAAAATACACTAGAAATTTTAATTCCAGATGATACCTATTACAAAATTTAAGGTTTTTTTATACCTATACTATACACTTAAAACATGTGTTTAAAACATTAATAAAAAGATAATATTGTTTATAGTAGTTTTATTCAACATGTATGCCTTAACTACTGAACGGGATAATCGATTTAAAAAAACTAAGATAAATTGTTAATTTAAACTACCCGCGTAGCGGGGAAATTTTGGTTTTTTGACCATTAATATGCTTTTGGAAGGCATCAGGAAAGTTTCTTTATTAATAATTAAAAAAATTACAAAAAAACCCTTACAAAAAAATCCGGCTTCGCCGGATTTCGGGGGGGGGGTGGCAGCCGCCCCCCTCCCCCTGGCTACGCCACTGACTGTGAATATGGAATATGGTGTCAAAATGAAAAAGAAAACTTAGAAAGTTTTTTAAGGTGGGCAAAAGGGGATTATATATATTGCACATCCGTTCCCCTCCCAAATTAATCCGTAAACTACGGACATCCCCTTTAAATTTACGGAAACCCTGACTGATACCTACAAAATTTCGAGTGTTGCCTGTCACTACCAGAGGCGAGCTGAGCACGGTGGAAATCTTCCAGGGAAGTGCCCAGGGGAAAATGGCCTCTTAAAAACTGCGGATTTCAGGAGAGTCCGTAATTTAGGTTAGAGGAGGTCGATTTATGGTCAACCGGTGTAAAGTCTAGAGATAGGATGGGGACTTCAGTTTCCAAAAAAGTAGTTTTAAAATCATGGATTACAAAGTTCTTATAAGGTTAGATTATGCAAGGCCTCTCGTACAAACTCCAAATGGATAAGACACTCTTCAGACCAGTAGCGTGCCCAGAATTTTATTTGGGGGGGGGCGGTCTGGGGTGGTATATGGTCTGGGTCTGGGGGGGGGCAGAATTCCCCTGGAGGGAGAGAAAATTTTTAATTTAAGACGCTAAAATACACTAGAAATTTTAATTACATTCCAGATGATAATTAATACAAAATTTAAGTTTTTTATCCCTATACATTTAAAACATATGTTTAAAAAGTTAATAAAAGGGTAATAATGTTTATAATAGTTTTATTTAAAATGTATGCCTTAACTATTGAGTTCTGTATTAATAGTTAAGAAAAAAAATTTTCTTTCCCAAAATTCAAAAAACGTAAGGGTCCCCCCCCTTACGAAAAAATTTCGGGGGGGGGGAGACGGGCAGCCGCCCCCCTAAGCACGCCACTGCTTCAGACTATACATGGGCAAGTTGGTCCGAAGTGGAGGGGGGTTAAATCCCAAATTAGGGGGGGGGGGGTTAAAATCAGAGAAACGCAAAATACCCATATCGTTTTTTTTCTGGAGTGCATTTTACCCATTTTGTTTTTCGATTTTAAAGAAAAAATAAGTAAAAAAAACGCTAATTTTAGGTCAAAAAACCTTTTTATTGCATTTTTGAGCTTTTTATTGTTTAAAACATTCATTTTGACCTCAAAACTTAAGTTTGGAGGGAGTTAAAAGTCATTTTAAAGACATTTTTTTCTTCATTTTTCCAAAATTGGGGGAAGTTAGCCTCCCCCCCCACTTCTGAGTGAGGGGGGGGGGGGTTAAACCCATTCTCAGAAATTAGAGGGGGTTAACTCCCCCCAGGTTCCCCCCGTGCCCATGTATGCTTCAGACATTATTATCCCTGTTTCTCGAAGAAACCAAGGTTTTGGATTTAGAGTAATATATAGAACTACATTGGTCTACTGGTTTGCTAGATGGAAGGAAATGCATTGCCGACGTATATATAGATATACAAAAATAATAAATTAATAACAATAGTCTAGTTATTGCAAGGTGGACTCATTTCTATACAAGAAAAGATGAAAAAATCCAGCAATCAAGTGCTACCGTTGCCCGTAGGTTCATTGGGTACTGCTCGAAGGCCAGTCCGGTCGCGATGGCTCAATGGTACCCTAGTCAAATTTTACTCCGGGGAAAATATCCCCCTGAGTTTGTGTAGGTCGGGCACGAGCGTCTATGATAGTAACCTTGAAAGAAACACTCTAGTTTCCCCTTCCCTG
>JASAMX010006671.1:0-61825 GCA_030248175.1 Microlaimidae sp. YZB2_3
CTATTGGAGTTTTCTAAGCGGTAACGGCTCCAGTGTCATCTTCTTAAATTAAAATTAAAAAACGGCATTTTTTAGCTTTTGTCTTATTAAAAACTTGGGCAAATTTTCAAATTCAGAGCCTTTTTTTTAATTATTATTCTGTTTTTTTTTTCGTATTTTTGTTCCAACGCTTAGAATACGCAAGGCCAAAACTAACTAACTGCGCACACAAATATTAAAAATAACAATATTAACAATTATTAACATTATCACAATGTAGCTTTTTTCAGTGGGGACTCGTTTCAAGCACCTTCAGTATACAAGGCGTGTGTTCTACGCCACAACTTCGACAAATATGTTTAACTTTTATCCTTACATCAATACGATTCTAAAAATTTAAACTTAGATTCATAAAAATAGCCAAGAAACTTGCGCAACCTTTTTAGGATCCCTTTTTCCATTTTTTTGAATATCGGCTCATTTGATCGATAAAAAACATTAAAAAATGTTGATATAAATCCCCATAGTCCACATATTTATTTCAACCTCAGCTCATACTAGTTTACATAAGCCATACTAGTCTAGTTTATTTTTGTTCTGTTTTGAACATAAGCCCGTGGAGAAATCAACCCTTTTTACTGTTTTTTACCTTTTTTACTCTATTCTTGGAGGATATTTTAAAGCTAGTAATAACAAGAATACACAACAAACAATTTGCCATTATATAACATATTTATTTTCTATCAGTATATCGCTTTGAGACACTTTTAACTCTCTGTGGGTTCAAATTTAACAATACCAAAATATATCTCTCCTAAAAACTTTTAAAAACAATAACAAAATGTAACTTGGTATCTTTGCATAACCCGAATCAAAATATTGCAGAAAAAACTACCGTGTAGAAAAAATGATATTTAAATTGTTAAACAGTTGCTAATACTTAATTAAAGTTCTCAGTTGATTTAAAATTATGCTGTCTTTTGAAAGTATTCGATCAGATTTAAAAATTATGTATAATAGAACAGAGAAAAAGAATATTAAATATAATGATGACAAAAGGCACATAAAATCCAGATGACCTCCATAATTTCAGTATTGAATCAACTATTTAACAATAAAATTATTCAAAATTTTTAACGAAAAGCCGTTTAATAATATAGATCAAAACCCACATTTTAATAATTATTTATCAAATTACTTAATTCCTGGAACCCAAATGCAAATTTTTTAAGGGCTAAAGTTGGTAAATTTTTGTTTATTTTGTAAAAGGTGGAATTTAAAAAAATCTGCGTAATTATTTGTTTTTTTAGAAAAAAACTTCATTAACCACACAAGTTTTATTTGTCTGATCATGTCTGCATTCTGATTTTCGCGGTCAGCCAGATATAATTCAAACATAAGATACTAAATGAGTATATTGAGTTTACATCCATTATAATTAATTACAAATGTATATTAGTATGTATAAATTGCAGGTATATGTTATTTTTGCATATAGCGTACAAAAATATATGTGTTGAAATTATAAACTAGCCTTGAAAAATGCTCTAAGAATAGAGCAGAAAAAAGGCGATATTCCTCAGGCGTATGCTTAGACAGAAAAGATGTGGACTAAAGGTAAACCCAACGTGGCTGCAATTAAAAAATTAAAAAAGAAATAAAAAATTAAAAAAGCTGGATTAAAAAATGCCCCCTTAAGTAACCACTCAAATCACGAGAATCTGACGTCACTTTATCAAACAAATACTCGGTATTATATCGAATCTAATTGGCTGGTACAGTGACGTCAGATTCTCGTGATTTGAATGGTTACTTAATGTGGGGCATTTTTTAATCAAACGCACAACTGTTGCAACCACGTTGGGTTTACCTTTAGTCTGAGATGGACATTATATGGACTATAGGAAATTTGCATTCGGTTTGGGCAGCTGCCTACTGAATAAAAATTTCTACCATAAGAAACAACTATAAATTTGAAAAAGTGGCGATTTCGCGCTTGTCAAAAATTGCTGTGAGTACGATTTTTTCAATTGACATTTCATCAGACTAAAATAATGCAATTGTGCTGTGTGATTAGTTCAATGTATAAACGAATCATTATGGTAAAAATTTTTATTCAGTGGGCAGCTGCAAAAACATATGCAAATTTCCTTTAGTCTACATAATGTTTTACATACAAGATTGATTTAGGGTCGTTTGAGACAAAGGAGCTTAATTGAGCAATTTTGGAGCCAATTTTGACATCCCAGTCAAAGCAAACGCGTGTATCCTAAGAAAGCCTGAACAAAAACTTTTAAATCAAACTAAAAACAATTTAAAACAATAAATTTCAATTTTCAAAAGGTCGAAAATTAGGCTCTAAGTTATTAGGCTCTAAGCTCTATTAGTTAGGCTCTAAGTTCTTCTGGCTCTATCGACACCCGCTGCAAGTTTAAAGGCTGGTTCATACTTATGACAAAACGTCCTTTGGACAAAGTCCAAAAGACAAAAGTCCTTTGGACTTTGTCCAAAGGACAAACACAGCGTCAAAACGTTCTTTGGACTTTGTCCTTTAGATTTCGTTCAAAGGACAAAGTCCAAAGGACAACGTATTCATACTTTTTGTTCTTTGGACTTTTTCCTTTGGATTTTGTCCTTAGGACTAAGTCCAAAGGACAAATAACGTAGCTGCAACAGTGTGTTCACGTGACTAATTTAGACATTCCTACATGACTTTCGCGGAGAAATTTTTTCGTTCACAAAAGATCAGCAATTTTTAGGAAATGTAATGTGTTTGTGAAAGTTATAATTTTTAAATCAAATGTTAAAGTTTTTCCTGATAGTTTTCACTGCAAAGCATTAAGTAGCAAACCAATTGTAGAACATAGCATAAATTACGGTGTTTTACTTACATACAAATTATATTTTACAATATCCAACTGACAAAAAATTAGACAAATTGGCAAAAAGCAGGAAACAAATGATATTTTTTTGTTAATTTATGTGAATAAAATTCTAACCGAAAAATAAAAATGTGATTTTATGAGGGTTTCACCTCCTCACTTCTGTCAAAGCGACTATGCCTTAACTGACGCGCCACGGCACCATGGGTGAATCAGGTTCAAAAACACATCTATAAACAAATACTCTGAATTAAGTCGAATCTAATTGGCCGATAAAGTGACGTCAGATTCTCGTGATTTGAGTGGTTACTTAATGGGAGGCATTTCTAATCCAACGAACAACTGTTGCAGCCACGTTTACCTTTAGTCCACATCTTTTCTGTCTAAACATACGCCTGGGCAAAAATCGTTCCTTTTTTATGCTCTATTCTTAGAGCATTTTTCAAGGCTAGTCTACCACTTTTTTGAATCAAATTAAAAAAAATAGCCTAATAAACTATAGTTAGCTGCGCAATGACATATGTTTATAATCATTCCGTTGCGAGATATACTTTTTTAACAGTTTTAATATTATCAGCAGGGACACGTATCCTTTATCAATAAAAAATGGCTCCTAAAATAATTATTGCGGAATTTTCTACGCTTTTCAAAGAGCCCATGTTTCTTTCTTATCAATTAGTAACGAAGGAGGAACATTGGTTTTAAAATATAAGCTTTGAAAAAAAAATTAATAATAAGGAGAAGAAGAACATAATACAAAATTTACCCACGTTCTTCAATTATAGTTTGCGCGGTACTGTGGAGCTTTATCTTCGTGTGGCGCTCTCGCGTCTAATTCATTTATAATAAAAATAAAAAATAATAATAAAAAGATGAGTTTGAATCACAAAATTCACCACGTTGTTTAATTATAGTCAGCTGGTGTAGTGGGGCTCCAGTGCTACCGACAATTTAATTATATTGTTTGAAATAAAAAAATAATAATATAAGAAGAAGATGAACATTAATGACAAAATTTACCCACGTTCTTTAATTATAGTTGGCGTGAGCCTAAATTGCCGAGTGGCACTCCTGCACCACTAATGATTGCAATTATATTTTTTGAAATAAAAATAAAAATGATAAGAAGAAGATGATGAACATGAATTACAAAACTTATCTACGTTCTCTAATTATAGTTGGCCCGGTATAGTGAGCTAAATTGCAGTTTGGCGCCCCCGCGCCATCAATGATTGGAATTATATTTTTTGAAATTAAAATAATAATAAGAAGAAGACGAATTAATTAAGAAAATAAAAATGAATTACAAAAATTACCTTGTGCCCCATTTATTTAGTTGGCGTGGCGCCGTGAGGCTAAATTGCAGTGGGCGCTCTTGTGCCTTCAATGATTGCAATTGGTTTTTAAAATAAAAAAAATCAGAAGACAAAGAAGTTGAACACGAATTACAAATTTTATAGTTGGCGTTATAGGTCCTCTGATTATAGTTGGCGCGGTGCCACGAGGGGCTAAATCACCGCGTGAATGATAAAGGAATATCGATTTTAAGATATTAGCGTTGGAATAATAGATATGTTAAGGTTTCTCCTGGTAGTTTTTATTACAAAGCGTTAAGTAGTAAATCAATAGTAGAACATGGCAAACATTACGGTTTTTTACTTACATAAAACTTATATTTTAGAATATCCAAATGACAAAAAATTTGACAAATTGGCAAAAAGCAGGAAACAAAATGATGTTTTTGTTTTTAATTTATATGAATAAAATTTTAAAATTATAAAAAATCTAAAAGAAAATTTATTAACATGAAAATAAAAAATTGGTTTCATGAGAGTTCGACCTCCTCACCTCTGTCAAAACGACTACGTCATAACTGAATCCGCCATAGCACCTTCGGAGTATCAAGTTCAAAAACACATATATAAACAGATACTACGTATTAAATCGAATTTAATTGGCAGATGAAATGACGTCAGATTCTCGTGATTTGAGTGGTTACTTAATGGGGGGCATTTTTTAACCCAACGAAAAACTGTTGCAGCCACGTTGGGTTTACCTTTAGTTTTTTAGTATAAAATGAATAGGAATAATTTCACCCTGGTCAAAATCCATTGTTCTAAACGGAAGGAATCCCCTGCGCATCAAAGGACACCACGGGCATTAAGGGACAGGGGCATTTATGTCTAATAACGCGCCCGCGCCTTTCTAATAACGCGCCCGCGCGGCATTCTTTTAGACATATTGGCACCTTATTTTGAAGCCCTGCTTTGGTGCTGCTCCTCCGACAACCTATCCCACGGAGCAAAACATTTATGACGTGATCACGAATACTATATGACATTTTAAAGCTAAAAAAATTCTGAGGTGTTACTTTTTTTTCTAGAAAACGATTATTGATGATTTGGAAGATTTATGTTTATATTTATATTTTATCTTATCAAATTATATTTTACTGAAGTGGAAGTGGTGTGTTATGTTGTGTGTTTCTGTGTTTTATGATGCGAGCAGACAATGATGTAAAAAGTTTTTTAAAGTCATGTTCTTTTACATACAAGATTGATTTAGGGTCGTTTGAGACAAAGGAACTTAATTGAGCAATTTTAGAGCCAATTTCGACATCCCAGTCAAAGAAAACACGTCTATCCTAAGAAAACCTGAACAAAAACTTTAAAATCAAACTAAAAACAATTTAAAACAATAAATTTCAATTTTCAAAAGGTTGAAAATTAGGCTCTAAGTTATTAGGCTCTAAGCTCTATTAGTTAGGCTCTAAGTTCTTCTGGCTCTATCGACACCCGCTGCAAGTTTAAAGGCTGGTTCATACTTATGACAAAACGTCCTTTGGACAAAGTCCAAAAGACAAAAAAATTCTTTGGACTTTGTCCAAAAGACAAACACAGCGTCCAAACGTCCTTTGGACTTTGTCCTTTGGATTTCATTGAAAGGACAAAGTCCAAAGGACAACGTGTTCATACTTTTTGTCCTTTGGACTTATTCCTTTGGATTTTGTCCTTAGGACTTTGTTCAAAGGACCAATTTCAAGTAGCGTTCATACTTTGTCCAAAGGACGTTTTGGCTTTTCTAAAATTGCCCTTTGGATAAAGTCCAAAGAACGTTTTGTCATAAGTATGAACCAGCCTCAAACGCCAAACAATTTTATTTTAATATTCAGCAAGGATCACTGTATTTTTTTGGCTAGCTAGCACGAAATAGGACTAAAATAACATCGATAAATATGTAACTCTTCTTCCTTAATTGTTTTTCTTTGCCTTGGCCATATCCAGGCAGGTTGGGTGAAAATTTTCTGTGTCAAGCTGTTGCGAGTTTCCAGTTGTCTTGGAAAATACAAAAACTAAACAAACACGTTTTTTAACAAACAATTGTGCAAATCTGGACACAGAATGATTATAAGGAATACATAAATGACAAATGAATACGTATGGTTAGTATAAATTTATTTCTTATTCTTGCATTTTTGACAGAAAAATCAAAGGCCTTGAAAGAAATAAAAATATAACACCGGACCGTTAAATTTAAACTCCTGGGGCCGGTTGCTAAACGCCGTTCCATACTCGCATTCGAGGCATCTTTTTTCTCCCGGAGAATAGTCTTTCCTGATTGGTCAGTCAAGGAAAAGAAATTTAGAATAATTTTGCGTTCGTAGGCTTTGAAATAAAGTGTTTCGAACGTTAAAACAGTGCAAGTTATACACTATGCCAATTAAATGTTTTAACTTTAATATTTTTTTACAAATTTAAATGAGGATTTTCGTAACTTATAAGCTTATTTCTATAAAGTTATTAAATTTGTAATAATATTAGGAGTAGTAGTGCAGTTTGCGGAGCTCCTGTAAGCTAAAAGCACGTATTACAGTCTCGTATTACAGTTTGCCCTGTTTTGGTATTATTCAGTTGAAAAACTGTGTAATAATTTTAATTTTATGAATTTTTTTTATTTTGAAAAAGGTTAAGCAACAAATTTGAGCGATTCTAGGACACGAGGGTACTGGACACGAGGGTACTGGACACGAGGGTACTGAGCTAAGAAAAAATACGTTTGCCACAAATTTGTAAATTTTTCAATTGAATGAGCTAAACTAAATTTTAATCGTTTGAATGCGTAGACAAACACAAAACGTTACATAAGTCGTTTCGTGCTTAATTATAAATATTAAATATCATTTTTTCTTGCTTAAATATAATGCAATTTAATAACAAACTACAAAAACATCATACTAATTAAACACAAAACTTTTAAAGGTCGTTTTACACTCAATTTACACCATAGCTTTAAAAAAAAACAATAATAATGTTTAAAGCTTACTCTGAAGCTCTGGAGCTTTAAACCCTGCTTTTGCAAAAAACTAAAGAATTAATTAATATTAAACACTCATAAGTGGGATGAGAACGCCAAGAAATTATTTGATTACTGGTTTTTCTAAAACATATCTTCGTATAAAATGAAACAAACGAATTGCAGTTTTTTTGCTGTGATTTCTATATTTAGACTCTTTTCATCGACTCTTGATTAAATAATTGAATTTTTTTGATAAAATTTTTGAAAAAAATAACTTCTGCAAAAATAAATTTCAGTAGTAAAAAAGGCAAGAAGTTTATTTAAAAAAATAACTTCTTGCCTAACTTCCACTCTAGCTTAGGGAATTCACTTGAACATATGTTGATGATTAAAAACAAGGAAAACAAAATGTGCCTTTAAAACCCAAAACATACTATTGTTAGATTTTTCATGTATGATATTTTATGCATTTAAATCTAAGTATAGTCGTGAGTAAAATAATCCAACAGCGAATCTTTGGGAGTCTTTTAAACCCTACCATTGCACGGTAAACTTTATTTTCCTAAGCCTAAGCAAAAGCCAAAAATTAAAATGAACTCTATCATAATATTTTAATAATAGTGTGCTTTTAAAAAATACCGAATAATTTACTGTTAAAAAAGGCAAGCAATTGTTTTTCGTAAAATATTTTACTAAAATGTTTTTATTATTTGCATTTATTTTTGCAGTTATTTTTTCGAAGGCATTATTAATAATTCATTTTTTCAACACTACACAAAAAATGCCCACAAAAATGTTTTGACAGCACAATCAAAGCATAACAGCCACCTGAATGTTTATTATCTTTCGAGTCGTCTCATAGCTTCTCAGCATTTTTAAAGCTAGTTATTATTTTTTAAAAAATGCACGAAAATGTAGACAAATTACACGAAAATTTTTAATGTTTATTTTTATAATCTTTTATAAGTCAGTCAAACAAACTAAATGATTTTTAAGTTAAACAAACTATTGTTATGCAATAAGTTTATCACGCTTTATGCGGGGAGGTTATGTTTTTTCTCGTCAGTACCCTCGTGTCCAGTACTCTTGTGTCTCCCTTGCATAATGAATCGATTTTGTTACGAGGTTGTATTGAACACAATTTTTTTAAGCCCAGTACCTTCGTGTCCAGTACCCTCGTGTCCAGTACCCTCGTGTCCAGTAACCTCGTGTCCAGTACCCTCGTGTCCAGTACCCTCGTGTCCAGTACCCTCGTGTCCAGTACCCTCGTGTCCAGTACCCTCGTGTCCAGTACTCTCGTGTCCAGTACCCTCGTGTCCAGTACCCTCGTGTCCAGTACCCTCGTGTCCAGTACCCTCGAGTCCCGTTCCCTTAAAGTAAAACTTGTAACAATTCATTATGTAATTTATAACAGTAAAATGCATCAATTTAAATTTTCATAGTTTTAATATGTTTTTTGCACGCACTGTTTGTGTTGTGTTTTGCATTGAACAGCAAATTAAGAAGAACTTTTTCAAAAAAAGAAACAAAAGAAGAAACTACTAGAAACTATAATAACTCAATATAAAATTTTTTATATCTCTGTAAAATTTCATACGGCAAATACAACCGTTCCATATGAACTTGGAGCCGAAAATTAGGGAATTTTGGTCTGGGGCTATAAAAAGGAGCTAGAGGAGGTCCGGAGAAGAGCTAGTATTATTATTATTATTATTATTTACTTTCGTCCTAAGACAGGAACACACAAAAGCAAGTATACACCGCACTGTACTTGTATGACCCAATAAGCAAAGCTGAATATTTTTTTTAATACTACCCATTCATTTCAAATCTCAAAAGAATTCATGACTTCCTGAAATTGGTAACAAAAAGCAGCTAAAAACCTATTTAGTTTTGCAAAACACGAAAAATATAAAAAAATTGATAAAAAAAATTTAAAAAATATCACAATCATCAATTACAAAGGTTCGCTTTTCACGGAACTCCGAAGAAACCGACGGTCCTCTAAAACACTGTCTTATTTTTGGTACTGTTTTTATAATTATTTAAAAGAGTAATGTCATAAATTATTTGTCAGAAAATTTTTGAGAATGTTTTTTTTAAACTGATTAAAACCAATAAAAATATACGTGAAAATGTAAATAAAATAATTAAATAATATTTCAAGCTCAAACAAGCTTTACATTGCGCATTTCCAGGGCGGAGCTCTGGAGCTTCTTCCACTTTAAATTGCCGGAGCTCTGGAGCATTTTTTATTAGTTTTATGATATTTTTTAAACTCCAAAATGTGTGTAAGTAATGATAAAACGAAAAAAAACTAAATTTAAGTTTAATTTAATAATCAATATTTTTATCATAAAATCATTTTTAAGAGGAAACATATAGTATGCATGAAATAAAGCTAAAAAAACCATTTTTAAAGCATATGGTTAAAATACATCTGGCTGACCTCGTAAATTTGTAAAGGAGACGGAGACATAAGTGGACCAATTAAAATTGTGCGGTTATTACGCATTAAAAAAACGAAATAAAGCGCATAACTTTTTTTAATTCCCGTTTTTTTCAGAAAATATACAAAAGTTATTCAGGTTTTACCCTCTAAGAAATTGAATTTTTGTTCAAAATTCAGTAATTTGATAATCAATTGTTTTAATATGGTATTTATTCTTTATTATTTTACCATTTTTACTGAAAAATTTAACTGATTTTGTTGTAATATAGTCGATTTAATTCTACAAATCATCGAGGTCAGCTAGGTTTGATTTGCCGATAACAAATAAACACAAACGACATATAAAAAAATCATAAATAAATAGTTTTAATAAAAACAGTAAACATTCCGATAGGATATTGAATCAAATGGTATAAATAAATAGTTTTAATAAAAACAGTAAACAGTCCGATACGATATTGAATCAAATGGCTTTTTTTTTTCTCAGCTGACCAATCAGAGAAGACCTTGGCGAAGGGAGAGAAGGTTGCCTGGGATGCGGGTATGGAACGGCGTTTAGCGGGCCGGTTTACTGAACGTGTGTTGACTATGTGCTATGTAAGTCTTAGCACGTTGATTAAAACTCTTGATAATGTTTTTATTTTTTATTTTTTCGCGGTAAATTTATATTTACTTTTTGTTTAAATAACATAAGTTTATATTTTAATTTTTATTCATACATTGTTTTAAATACAAGTTAATGGAGTCTTAAACCCTAGTTAGGGGTAAATTAACCTCTTAACTAAAGATTAAAGGCTGGTTCATACTTATGACAAAAGTTCTTTGGACTTCGTCCAAAGGACAAAATCCAAAGGATAAATTGTTCATACTTTTTGTCCTTTGGACTTTTCCCTTTGGACTTTGTCCTTTGGACTTTGTCCAAAGGACAAATTTCAAGTAAGATTCATACTTCGTCCAAAGGAAAAAGTCCAAAGGATGACTTGGCTTTTCTAAAATTGTCCTTAGGACAAAGTCCAAAGGACGTTTTGTCATAAGTATGAACCAGACTTTAGATTTTATTTGCTTGTATTTTATAACAAATGTGCATATAATTATTATAATATTTATCATGTTTAATTAAAAAAATATGTGCAATTTCTTGAGAAAAATACCAGAATTAAAACATTTAAGAGTTTTACGTGTCAACAGAGCGTTTAGTGGTCCGACCCCTGTGACCGATCCACACTAAATGCAAGTTGAATAGATGGTGCTATGCTCGTTAATTCAAAGTTTGAATGCAATAAATTGATATTTTATTCATTTTGTTAATTTTTCTAAAATAAAGCTAATAAGGCAATTGTAACGCCTCAAACTTGTAGGTGCACATTTAGCCGCCAAGGAAATCCTAAGGGGAGAATTGAAATAATGTTTGCTTACGCCCTATTGGGTTTTGAGTCGCTGCAAAGAGTGTCTTTGGCGATAGTCAGATAAGATGTACCTAGACGCGTCCGTATAATTAGTATTCGCTAGTAATTTTGACAATAACTAAGATTGGGGTTAGCCAACTGAGCTCCCGTCTAGCTTGCTTTACGAAGGTTTATAAGTGATAGAATTTTATTAGTGGCCAAATACTTTGTATACCCAGGGCCAAAAAGTACATAACACAGAAACCAGAGGTACAGCCTAACAAGGGGAGGGTACCTAGGATTTGCTTACCTATTGTGTGACTTATAAAAATTAACAAATTTTAATATGTTGTTTGTGCTTAGCCTGGGCGGAAACTTAACTAAAAATATAAGGGCGCTTTTAGGGTAGCCAAAGCTGCAAGCAATGTAGGGGGAAAAGTTACAGAAAGAGGCTTTAAGCCTTGATACACCAGTTTATTAATTTGGCACAATTTAAACTACTACCTACCTACATGGAGGCAGACAGGGGTTAGGGAGGAGAGCCCAAACCTTACCGCCTTAAGGGGCCTTAACTTAGGGAGGTTAAGGTAAAAACCTAACCCACCACCAAGCTTAAGGGGGACCCTAAGCAAGCTAACTTATAAGTTTTTAACTAGTCTAAAACTAGCTCTGGCTAGTTTGAGCTCAACAGACCCTCTAAGCCACGGCGGGCCATTTACCTGACTATGTTGTTGACCATTATTCCACCAGTCCGCAAGTATTACCCTGGTGACTAGAGGGGGAATAAACCACAGATCAAATAGTAAAAATAAGCCAATTTTGCATATTACTCTAGTTGACGCGGTTTCTCTGAAGGGGGGCTTGATGGGTCGACCAGAATTTCCCAAGTTTTCACATTATGGGAGGAGGAGGAGCCGCTTAAAAACGAACACTAAAAATATGCCGATTGGTTATAATACAACCAAAGCCGACGCCACTAAAGGGGGGACAAGGAAGCCACCAGACAACTGGGGGTGAAAAACACTAAAGAAAACAAGAGTCTCTTTGGAGACCCTTTTCAAAAAGTTTCTTCGCTTCAGCTGTTTCGTGGGAGCGGAAAACTTGTCAAGGCACTCCAGACGTTGAGTAAAACTAGCCACTGATTTTTAGTGAAACCGCACTGCTTATATATGCGGAATTTTAAAAACAAAAACCAGGTGTTTCGCAACTTATAACACCATACCTTCCCACTCAGGTCAACGGCTACTTGCCCACAGGTAACTCATTTTGCCAACCCCAGGCAAAAAGAGGAGTATAAAAACACCACCTGAGGGGGCTCCAGAGCGTAAAGTACACCGCTTTTGCGCCGCCGTGTTTAGATGGTAGAAAATGGGGGAAGCCACCTGGCGTTTGAAACAGCAAGCTGCCTGCGCAGCTAAAGGGAAATATTTAAAACGCATGAAAAACACAAGGGCGCCAGGGGAAAGGGGGACCAATGCACAACGACACTTTTACGTTGCACAATAAACCTCAATTAAGGGTTAAAGAACTCCTAACTAAAGATTAAGGCTTTATAAGCTTTTATTTAAAGCGCCACATTAAAATTTTACGTGTTGGATGTGTCGCCAAATCTTCCGCCAAACTGCCGCCAAACTGTCGCCAAACTGCCACCATTTAGAAACTAAGGCGTTAAAGTGAAAAATTTTATAATAAAAAGGTTTTAACTAAATCACTTGCATTTGTAGTTGCATCTTCCCACCCAGTTTGAGCCGTCCCTGGCGAACCAGATTGGGCAAAAAAAAGGGAGGCAAGCGAACAAAAAAGTGTTGTCTTTGTGATCGGCAGCACAGGTTACCCATATACAAATGAAACAAAAAATTTTAAGCTGCCATGGGGGGGAAATGTCTGCATTGGTGTAGGTTAATTTAAAATAAAATGTAAACACAAAAAAAGAAAAAAAAATACACATTTATTTTTTAAAAACAAATTACTGGCCTAACTCAGGCGGTGCCAGGGAGGGGGCAAAAAATCTCACAACAAGGCCCTTCACCAGGCCAATCCGGCGAACCGGCTTTTTTAGTTAGGTGGAACAAAAAACACAGTTTTTATTTAAAAATTTGTGACTTATGTCACTTCTTAACCCTGTTTTTAGGGGAGACCAGTAAAAACAAAAATTAAACTAAATGTGGGGGACACCCACCAACTCAGCACGGCCCTGCTTTTTAAAAAAAATTTTTAATTTTTGCATATATCAAGCCCCAAAATTTCACAAAGATAGAAAAAAAGAAAATAAAGAAAAATTTTAATGAAAAACAGTTTTTTAATAAGGCGCTAGTTGCGTAAGGCTGAGGGGCCTCGCCTGCCTTGCCTGCCTCGCCTTCTTGCTCCTCATCATCACTGTCCTCTCCTTCCAGATTCTCCCAAATGTCCACGTCATCCCAGACGTACACGTCATCCCAGCTTCTGGGGGCGGATCTGGCCAGCATTCTTCCCAACTTTCCTCTTCCACGACCACCACTTTGGGGGATGGTGCCCATTCCCATACTCCTGATGGGGAGATTCCTGAACCACCCTCGGCTGGGGGGGGGCTGAGGGACATCCTGAAGCCAGTTCTTTCTTATGCGCCAGGCCTCCGCTTGTGCTTGCAGTTGACGCTGATGATGGTCGTACCGGGCCACTTGCAGTGCTAAACAAAAAGAAGGAGGTGCTCCCATGTGTTCTCGCACTGTAATAAAAAGAAATTTTAAGCCAAAATATTAGCAAAACTAGGGCGAACAGCAGGCCACAATTCTTGCAATAGGTTTTATTAAGTACAAAAAACATAAATTTTTGTATTAATAATTTACCTAAAAATTGTAATAATTTAATTTTTGCAGGGAAAAAAAATTAAATACAATGCAAGATGTTTATCTTTGGGGAAGTTAAACGGTAAAGCTGTTTCCCTTGAACCTGAAAGAAAACATAATTAATATACTACAATTAAGAAAAGAAATATAACTTAGGGCATAGGGGAAAGCAAAAATATGTAAGGCTACAAGGCAAACCTAGTGCAATAAGCCATAACCATTTTAATTTAAAGCAACTATACTACCGGTGTGCCCACACATTACTAAGAAATACATGACCACTAATAAACAAAACAAAAACAAAGTGCACAAGGGTAGAAGACACACAAAAACTACAATTACATGCTTATACTAAAAAGTAACAGAAGGAGAACAGAGATAAACTGGACGTTTAGAAGCGGGAGATAAAAGAAGGGTGTTAATTGTGAAGCATAACACAATACAAACATAAAAACATTTAAGTGCATGAGTTTATTTTACCTTTATTATATTGGATAATAATAAGAAAAACTTTACCCAATATTAATAACAGTAAGAACAAGCCACTACTGTTAATGCACACACAACACAAAACATTGGTTAGTTTAAGGAAACTAGAAAGAAATTTTACGATTTGCGCTTCTTCTTTTTGAAGGTAGTGGAAATTTCTGCCATTATTTTGCCAAGCACATCAGCTTCATCCACCGGTGCAGGGATTTTCTCTTCCCCAACTCTGTCTCCAAGAACAGGGCACCCTGCATCTAATCTATGTTGGCATCGGGAGCTGGATTTTTCGCCTCCACCTCTTTGAGAAGCTTCTTTTGCCAATGGTACTGGATGGACTGATGGATCCTTCTGAGGCGCCTTCGGTTCGCTTTTGCCTTTCTTTTGCACAACTGGGCAGCCATCACTGTCGGATCCAATTTTTGCGACATCCAATTTTTTTTAGTTGGGCATCCTCCATCTGGGCGTCCTCTACCTCCTGTGGAGTTTCCATGTCATTTGCCCATTTTATCGAGCGGGGCGGTATGTTTGATTATTTTTACCTCCACATTTTCCTATTTGAGTTCGTATGCTTTCCTTAAACTTTACATAAAATACTTGACCAAGGTTAGCATTTCGTGGCTTAAATAACTTAAATCTTTGTAAATTTACCCACTCAGTGTTATTTTTTAATTCATCACGATCTTCATTAAGACATGTGTTTTTGGCAGTACCCATATCATCATTATTGACTTGTTGTACTCTACAGGGTCTGACCCATTTACTTGTTAATTTATTACATTGTTTTGGTTTAACAGCAGGATTGTACTTGAGAACAAGTGAATCTTTAACTACTGCTTTTATACAAACCCTTTTATCATAATTACGTTTTTGTTTAACCTTTGCAATATTTTTAACTGCTACCTCTCTTGCTTTGGTTAAAGCAACTTTAGCATGAGGGATATAATCTTTGTCATAGTCCGCATAAGGGGAGCGAGTTTTTTCATACTTGATGTCAAGGGGAACTCAAATATTGCGCCCATATATCAAGTAGAATGGACTTTCTTGGGTCGATTCCTGAGGGGATCGATTATAGGCTGAAATCAGAAAGGGAAGGGTGAAATCCCAGTCGTCTTGTTGTTCATTCACGTAGATGGCAAGCATATTACAAAGGGTTTTGTTGAATCTTTCCGTTAAACCATTACACTGAGGGTGATAAGCAGTTGTGAAAACTTTATTTCATGCACCAATTTTGCAGACCTGAGCTATCATTTCACTAGCAAAATTCGTTCC
The DNA here is from genome assembly GCA_030248175.1 of Microlaimidae sp. YZB2_3. NCBI lineage: Eukaryota > Metazoa > Nematoda > Chromadorea > Desmodorida > Microlaimidae > Microlaimidae sp. YZB2_3. The sequence goes on from JASAMX010006671.1 coordinate 15,575, forward strand.
TTGATCAGTCAATATTTAGAAAGGACACCTATGAACTGCTAATACTTTTTCTAGGAAGATTTTTGCGATTGTTTCAGCTTTTTAGTCTCAGAGGGAAAATCCCATAGCAAATCTGGAAACATTCTGTAATCACTAAAATATATTTGTTTCCTTTATATGTTTCTTTGAGTGAGCCCAATATATCCATTCCAATTTTATCAAAAATCCTAGTCACTTTGATAGGCTTGAGGGGAGGCCTAGCTGACTGTGTATCAGACTTGTGGTGAGCACATTCTTGACAAGTGGATACATAATTTTTAAAATCTTTGTACATTGTGGGCCAGTAAAATAGATTGGTTACTTGAGACAGAGTTCTTTTAGTTCCCATATGTCTTCCATAAATATCATCATGAACAGCTTTTACGGCTTCTTGTCATTGTTCAAACGGTAAACATATCTGTTCGGAAATTCCAAAGTAAGTCTTTTCTTTCTAGGGTGTTCATGCATTAAGACCTCTTTTCAAAGATATTATCGTTCTGCCAAGCGTATAAGGTCTTGACGCAGCTTACTCTCTTTCAGAAGTTTATTGTTTTTCAAATATGCATAGATCAGTGTAAAGTCAGGATCCTTTTGTTGCAGTTTGATTAATTCTTCCATTTCATTTGTAGGAATGACAGAAAGAATAGCGCAAGCAAAGTGTGTACTGGGTTTGTCTACTTTTTCTTTGATCTGATAGCGGTTGAACCGTGTTTCCTGATCTTCTGATTCATTTTGTTCCTCTGGAAGCTTCTCTTTCAATTGGGGTGTGATTTCTCTCTGCACTATTGAAGTTTCGACTGGCGTATGCAATTGGTTTTTCTCCTTTGGTAAATTCTTGCAAAAGTACAGCTCCCATGCCTGTATCTGAAGCATCATTTGAAAAAAGAAAAGGACGTTTGAAATTGGGGAAAGCCAGTACATCTGTAGAGCAGAGCTTATCCTTCAAGGTATTGATTGCTTTCTGGCACTCCAGTGTTCAGTAGAACCTTGTTCGTTTTCCCATCAATTTGTATTAAGGACTAGCGATTTCTGCAAAATTTTTGATGAACCTTTGGTAAAAATTCGCAAGTCCATGAAAGGAACGAACTTGTTTTTGAGTTTTTGGAACTGGGAAATCCCTAACACACGGTATTTTTGAAGGGTTTGGTTGAGGTCTATCTTTAATTGCGATGTGTCCAAAAAATTCTACTGATTTCTGTCCAAATTGACATTTCTTTGGTTTCAATTGAAGCTTGGCTTGACGCAACCTATCCAATACCAGATCAATGTCTTTTAAATGTTGGGGGAATGTTTTTGAAAATATTATGTCGTCAATATACACTAGGCAATTGTGCCAAGGTAGTCCACCAAGGACAATTTCCATAAGGCGTTGAAAACTTGCAGGGGCATTACGTAAGCCAAAGGGTAACACATTGAATTCATATAAACCACCCATAGGACTACAAAAAGCCGGTTTTTCTTTATCTTTTTTTGAAAAATAGATTGCTCCATTGAGTGCTTCTAACACCTCGTTAATCTGGGGTAAGGGAAAAGAATCCTTTTTCCTAATTTTATTCACTCCACAATAGTAGATGCAAAACCGGTTTGTTCCGTCCTTCATCTTTACAAGAACTATGGGAGATGCAAATGGACTCTTAGATTCTCTTATTACTTTTTTCTGAAGCATTGTATCTATTTCTTCCCAAATAATTTGCTTCTGGCTTCTGGCTACCCAGTATGGCCTCTGTCAATGGGGTTTATTGTCACCTGTATCAATTTCGTGCCTTAATAATGAAGTCCGTCCCGTGTCATAAGGGCCCAAAGAGAATACATCTTTATTCTTCCAGATCATTTCTTTGAGAAGTTCTTTCTCTTCTTCACTTATTTGCCTCTTCTTCAGTTATTTGCCTTATTCATCGTGGTTTAGTTAGTTAACCATTTAATGTCACCACGATAACAAAGTGTTTTTTCCTTAAAAAATTTTAAACAACTACTTAATGAAATACAGTGTGTGGTTTTTAACCAAAAATGGGTTAAATTATCTATCCTTGCTATGGAAGCTTTTAGATTTAAGTATAATGATAACGAAAAAAACAAAAAACATGAAAATAGAATATTTATTAGTACTCCTTTCTGTAATAAAGGTCTAGATTTAATTAAATTTAATAATTTATTTAAAGACAGGTCATTGATGTCACTTCTGCCTCTTGATCCTAAAAAAATGGGAAATTTGCATATCGTTTACACATAGGAAAGACCGGTAAGTAGCGTAATTTGTAACTATAATAAATTTCTTAGAAATTTGACGATAGAGAATTTAAAAACAATTTACAACACAAATTGTGAATGTAATAAATCTAATTACTGCGACAATAAGCTAAAACATATTATTACGGGGGATTTAAATTTAATTACAGATAAATATTTAAGAGTTACTTTGAGCCGAGGTACTAAATATAGACTACCTCAACCAGTTAATTGGGAAGAAGTTCAAAATTCCGCTAATATATGTCTAAGCTAAAAAATATAAGCTTAAAAATGTCTAAAAAATATAAGCTGTCTATATATGTCTAAAAAATATAAGCTTAAAAATGACCAGTTTCACAATTTTTTGGTTAGAGCTAATAAAATTATTGATAATCGTATACGTTTTTGGAAAAAAAGGCAAATACCAATTACAACCTTGATTTTAAAGGGGATTTAAAAACTATTATAACTAAAATTAAAACTTATCATAATATGTTTATTATTACGCCAGTTGACAAAGCAAGCAGTAATTACGTGTTTATATGTAAAAAGTTCTATGCCATGACTCTTTGTAAGGAATTAGGTCTAGCTAAAACGGTTAACGGGTGGTCTATAGAAGGAAATAGTGTATATAAACCCATACAAAATAAATTCGATAACGATATTGTTAAAGAACATATTGATAATATTTTGAATATTGATAATATAATTGAACATATTGATAACATATTCAAAATACTATGAGTGTTTAGTACCAAAAATGCACGAAAGATTACCGTATCTTTTTTGTTATCCTAAGTTTAATAAAAATCCTATTAAATTCCGATTTATCGCAGGAGCTAGTAATGCCAGTACAAATAATATGTCACTTCTATTGACTAAAGTCTTATCGTTTTTTGAACATCATTTCCGAAATTATTGTAATTCTTTAAAAGATAAAATAGGTGATGTACATTGGTCGGTTAAAAATAGTCTTGAAGTCTTAGAAAAATTTAGCAATATTGAATACATTTATAGCTTAACCACAGCTGATTTTAGTACTTTATATACCAATCTACCACATGATATGATAATTAAAGAATTGATTGAACTTACTGATCTTTTGTTTAATAATGCTAACAAAAAGTATCTGGCCTTGGGTTTTAAAACTACTTTTTATACAAATGAAAAAGTGGGTTCAACATTCGTTTTCGATAAAATACAGATTAAAACTTTAATCAAATATATAATCGAAAATTGCTATATTAAATTTGCTAATATAATTTTTAAACAAACAGCGAGTATTTCTATGGGAAACAGCGCATTACCGATAGTTGCAAATTTAGTACTAGCGTTTTTAGAGTTTAAATATCTTAAAAATAATCCAGCACAAAGAAAACTGTTAGCAGGTACAGCCAGATATATTGACGATTTAATCAGTCTGAACTGTTATAATTTTTTTAGCATATGTGATAATATTTATCCTAATGCGTTAGAGCTAAATGACACTTCTCTTTCTAATACAGAATGTAATTACTTAGATCTTCATATGATATGCGACAAAAACAATTATTAATTAATGTTTATAACAAAACAGACGATTTCGAATTTGATGTGGTAAGGTATGTACATAAAGAAAGCAATATATGAAAAAAATCTAGGAATTAATGTATTATATACACAATTAATTAGAATATCTAGAATATGTAATACCCACGAATTTTTTGGACAAAAACTTAAAGAAATATATCAACATTTCAAAAAATTAAAATATACCGACAAGGAGATTAAGGAAGTTTATATGAAATTTTATAAAAATTATAAAAGCACTATTAGCAAATTCGGTATTATAAACAAAAAAGATATGACTCAAATAATTGATAATTTAAATATTTAAAATATTTTATTTGTTTTTTATATAGTGTTTAATTAAACTGTTTTACGCACTTTGGTGCGTCACGTACATCTTTTTACGCACTTACGTGCGTCTTGCACATTTTTACTACTTCGGTACGCCACGCTCACTTTTACGTACCTAGGTACGTCGTAAATTTTAAACAAATCAATTTAAGTTAAGTTACTCCAAACGGAGCAAAATAATATTTTTAATTTTACGTTTTATTAAACTTAACTTTCATTTTAGTGTTGGTTCTGGACACAAGTGGTGAGTTTCTATATGCTAATAAAAACATATATAAATATATATTATCTTTTAGAAAATAAAGGTGAGTTATTTTTTTTCGAGAGGCTTGGAATTAGTAGGATGATGTATATGTGTACTTTAGAGATTTATCACAAAACGAGTCAGGAATATATATATAAAGCTCCGAAATTTACAAAAAAAGAACATAAATACAGGTAATTTACGTGTAGTCTATTTTACGTGTTGACTCTTTATGTAACATAATATAAGAGATATGTAAATTTTATAACATTTTTGTAGGGAAATGTTAAAAAACCAAACAAAGAGCAATAAAACAGATTACGATTATATCACAATTTAGTATAAATAAGAAGACCTTTTTTGAGTACTATATTCGGCATTACGTTTTGTTATAATGTTTTTAAAGAAAAAAGGAAAAAAAGTGTGTATATTGAGGATGAGAGCGGCGTTAAAAGACCTCGCTTGGACGAAGCAACAAATAAGGTAGTTTTGATTTTACTAATTTCAGTAGATTATTGAATTATTTAAAATATTTTTAAAAAAATTTTTCAAATTAATTATTATTATTTACACAGTAACATACTGATGAGCACCGCTGTTGTCATAATTACTAAATTAAAAAATGTATCTATGTTAAGGTGCAAAATACATTTTTTTATTTTAAAAGAATTTTTACATATGATTAATTTTTGTACATAAGTAGCAATAATAATGTTTAAATTAAATGTTTAACCTTTTTAGGTTTTTAGATTGTAACAATCGATATAGGGTAAATTTATTTTATATATGTTTTAGCATAATTTACTTTGTAAATATGGGTTCCCTTTTCCCTTACCCTCTTTTTCGTTTTTCTATTTAATCAGCTTCAGTTAGATTCAATTCTTTCACAGGGTCAAAGTTTTGAGGTATTACTAACGTTGCAGCACTAACACATTTGCAAGGAGTAAACCAGCATGTCTGAAGGATGGAGCCTCTGAGTCCAAGATGATTGCTGCTCCTTGTGGTAAGGGGGATCCTACCTTGACTATTAGATGGTCCTTGACCTGGGGGTCAATACCTTTGTCGCATAAGCAGAAATTTCAATCCGGCTGATGGGATATTCCAAGTTTGGGTCCATGGGGAGTCTACATCCATCACCCAATACAATCCTTTCTTGGTCAAAATTGACCTCAATTTTTCGAAGTTGTTGCATAACGTCTGTCCCTAATAAGACCAAAACAGGGTAATTTACTTGCACATTCACTTGCACAGAACTTATCTTCTCTCAACAAATTTTTGGCTTCACATTTCCAGTGGCTTGAAAATTTAAGTCTCCTGAGAGAGCCTGGGCAGGTTGACCGGTGTGTTGTGATAACTACTTAAGTAGTTAACTACTTAACTACATAACTAGCATAATTTTGGCTAACTACTTAACTACCTATTTCCTTTTCTAATAGTAGTTAACTACCTACTTAACTACTTACTTTCAAAAAATAAAATAGTTAATACAAGTAGTTAACAAAGTAATTAAAAAATAGGCAGAAAGTAGTTAGTGAAATAGGCAGTCAAGTATAGTTAGTGCTTTTACACAAACAATTAATATCTGCGGGCGATATTACGACAAACTCACAGCTGTTTGAAACAAAATGTAACAACGTGTACAGTAATCTACAGTAATTTGCACATGCTGTGAGTCTTAAATAAAAATCCATATTTCGCCACTCAACAGTGATTTTATTTACAAGGTGCTATATAGTTTATGAACCTAATTAAAAACGTTGAAGTTTAGATATATTTGCGAACTCTAACCCATCACACCGTTATACAATAAAATGGGTAAAAAATACAAAACTTTTTAAAATAAGTTTGCAAAATACGTCAGCAAAACATGTTAACTTAACAATAAAGTATTTTTTCTTGTAAACAACTTCTTGAATTTAAACTATATTATATTATCTGTCCAGTCGTTATGTAAATATTGCTAAGCATAAAGAACTAGCAAAAACCGATAAAATATGGATATTGTTAATTATTAAAGGTATGACTAAGTGTTTTTTACATTAAAAATTTTTATTTCTACTAAGGCAAGTATATGTTTAGTTGAAGGATTAACTATTTAACTACCTACTTAACTACTTACTACTTAACTACCTAGTTCAAAAATTTCAAGTAGTTAACTACCTACTTACTACCTACTTGTAATTTCAATTAACTACTTAACCAACTACTTATAATTTTAAAGTAGTTAACTACCTACTTAACTACCTACTTTGATTTTTGGCTAACTATCACAACACTACACTTTTTACAATTTTAGACAGTGATAAATATTTAAAATTTTATTGAAAGAGCTAATGTAATCGCTTGAATATGAGAATATTTATTATTTATACTTTAAGCTTTTATTAAACCTCTATTTTAATAAGATTCTTTATTTTAATCATGAGTCATTATTTGAAAAATTTGAAGACTTTTAGCATTAAAAACCATTTTGTAGATTTTATTTACAAGATTAGGGTTTGACAATAGAAGTTCATTCATGAGACGTATGCAATGAATATTAGAGTTAGTATAATATCATTGTTTATATCAAAAATATATAACCCAAGAAAATTTTCGGCTATGTGTACAGTAAATTTTTTAACTAAATTTAAAAGAGAAATGATGCACATCTTACTTTTCGGCGCAAGCTATTTTCTGTGCACTTAACAAAAATTTTCTCAAACAGCGATATAATAATAATAATAATAATAATTCCTTTATTCCTTTATTGATATGTTGTGCACCAAATTCGTTTTTCTGACATGTTTACCAAATCGCCCTGGCAAATCAAAATTTCTCTACCCCGGCCCGGACCCTGGCCCCGGCATCAGCAATAATTATGCCCCGGCCGATTCTTATTCATAATAATAATAATAATAATAATAATAACAATAATAATAATAATAATAATAATAATAATAAACATAATAAAAATAATAATAATAATAAACATAATAAAAATAATAATAATAATAATAATAATAATAATAATTTATTATAAAAATAATAACAATAACAATAAAAATAAAAAAGAAGAAGAAGAAGAAGAATACACAAACGAAAAAGAGAATAGACATCAATTACAAAATTTCCGCGCTCCCGCGTCATTCATGACAATAATTAATTAGTTGTGTCAAGAATACATGAAAATTAATTAAGAACAAATTGTTGATCTAGTTGTGTTTAATTTTTTTAGGAATTATCTCCAGATCATAGGGAAGGAGTCCGACTGTGCGTGACGCTGCGTCGTCAAAACACAATCTTAATTTATAAGGTGATTCTGCCTTTGACAACCAATGCACTGCTGCTAATCAGTAAGTCGTACTGAGATCCAAATGAGTCTAAATCGAATTTTTTAAAAAACGGGCTTAATTTCAAAGCTTAAATATAGTTTGAAACTGTCACAGAATTTAAGAGACATAAGCATTTGTCATCTTGTTAACGCTCTTACCTTAATCATAAGTTATTTGCGTAACTAAAAAACCTTAACCTTAACCTAAAGTTTTTTATGAAGTAAAAAAACTTATGATAAGATTAAAAGAACTTAGTTTTTAACCATCGTTATCATTCTTAGTCAAGTAATATACTCCGTGTAGATATTTTATGACAGGATTGTACGTTTTTGACACTATGCATTTAGTTATCTCATAATTTAAAAAAAATTTAAATAACAATAAAAACATGAGATAATTTTTCATAATGTACAACTACAATTAAACAGATAAAGTTTAAAAAACATTCAAAATTTTTCTAGGCTTCCTAATTCACATCTAAAACAAAAATATTCCATTCCAAAAAAGAATTGAAACTTCGTACAAAAAAAACGTTAACAACATAAAAACATAGTTCTTTTTTTGTTAAATTAACACATCGTTTAGCTACAAACAGTAAAAATCAAAAAGCAAAATAAAATTATTTCAATACAATGTATCATGAAAATCCGTATGCACCCTGTATGTAGGATAAACACACATAAAGACTCTATAGAACTGTCACGAATTAAATTCTTTAATACTCTATACTCTCTAAAAGTTGTTAATGGTTTTATTTAGTATTTTCATTAAGTAATTAAACAAAAAAACCCAACGAATAAAGTTTAATAAAAAATCATTAACTAAAAAATGAATTTTCTTTAAAAGAACTGTTTTTTTAATGATTTTTAAATAATTTCTATTTGTGGGGCTTTCAAACTATTAACAACTTTTAGAGAGTAGAATTAGTCGAAGTTTGGAAAAACAAAATTTTTTGAGGAGATTAATTACCATTAGTTATTAAATTCAAAATCAAATAACAAAAAATTTCAAAGTTTTTAGATGCGTTTATTTTATACCAGGTTCAATATAAAAACAATGTTTTGACTGTTGATTTCGTTAATAAAACATAGCCTTTCAATTTGCCTTTTTTTTCTTTTTTTTTGTTAAAAAATACAAATTTTAAAACCTTTTAACAGTGAAATGCAGAAGACAAGGAAAGAAAAGATGCGTCCTTTAGCACTGTCACAAATAAAAAAAGTTTTTTTTAATACTGGACGAATCCGGATGAAATTTGGAAATGTTGTAGCTTGTGTTTTAAGAAAGCTAAATACCAAATTTGATACGAAGGACGCGCCCTAATAAGAGCAGTCAATGTGTCTGAGAAATACATGAAGTCACATTTTTTTCCTTTATTATTATGTTATATTTTTTTGCTATCACTGCATTATACTCGGGTAATTGGTATTACATAAAGTACACCCGGTGGTTTTACTGGATTTTCCGTCCGTTACTGTGTGTTTGGTGCGTGATGCGTGGTGTTTGTGTGTGGTGCATATTGTCTATATCGCCGATAGCTAATAACTTTTTTAATATTGAATCGATTTGCTTCAAATTTGATATTTAGCTTCCTTAGAACCCAAGCTACAACTTTTTTAAATTTTGTGACAGTGCTTCTTTAATTTTGGGTTCATAACTTATTATTTAGTTTATTCTGTGGTGAATTGAACTTTTTTACTATAGTATATATCTTTTCGTGTGTTTTTTTGTTCAAAATGGTTTCTAGTAAAAAATTTTTGGGTATTTTTTGTACGTTTTTATCTCCGTCTCTGTTTTTAAATAACGTCCTAAAAAATTTCTTTTAGACCTTGCTGTACATTTAAATTAACATTAACATTAACTTAAATTAATCTATAATAACTCGCGTGCACTTTTTTTCGTCGCATGAGAACCAACAAACAGAGCAAAACAGAACGGATTAACAATTTGATATGGTTTACAGTAGCAGTTATTTAATTAATTATGGTATATTAATAGTGTTTTTAATTTCAGTTATTCCATTTTTCTGCACTATGAAAATTCAAATTTTGTTGAAGTTGTTTCTTTTATTTTTGCAATTTTTATGCATGCTTTTTTCTGGATATTTTCACGGAGCTGTAGGAGAAACTGTTCCTAAATTTAGTAAGTTTTAATTTTATATTTATTTTGCAGATGGTAAAAATTTACTCCAAAGACCATTTCTTTGTTCACACAAGCTCAAACTAACTAATATTCGCAAACTACTATATGAAGAGGTTTGATTCTTATGCAAGTTAATGCTCCGAATGAAACACAGTTCTACTTTTGCTGAAAAAAATAAAATTTTTGTTGCTAGTAGATTTTCAGAGTAAATTTCAACTTTCTAATGTAAGTGAATGTAACCTTACAGCAAACAGTTTATACTCCATTTTTTTTAAATTCTAAATTATAAGATTAAAGATTAAAAAATCAAGTACCCATAAAGATTAAACGCTTTATTAAAAATTTTTATGACTGTGTATTATTGCTTTCAGTGGTGTTTTTAGTGTTCTTGCGCCTAAAAAAACTAATACAAAAATCTAAAAATAAAACAAGATCCAAAATAGACATAAAATAACAAAAAAATAACACCTGCCAAACGGTGCACCTAAAAAAGGTATATTTAAGGCAAACTAACACATTATATAATTTTCTGCTTATCTAATGATCACTATTAAAATAGATTAAATTTCGTGTACAAACAAAAAGAACCAACAGTCATCAACTGAAATAAGAAAAATATGTTTTAATAAAAAGAAAAAAATAGAAAATGTAAACAAAAATTAAATTGACAGACTTTTAATATCGCATAAATTATATAAAAACAAAGACTTTTAATTTAACAGTTTTAGTTGGAAAGGCACGGTTAGTAAAATCTAGGAAACGCTAAGTTAAACAACCGAGGGCGTTTAAGACTAATGCACCAAGCTGTCAAAAATGACGAATTTGAAATTTGGAAGGATTCCAAGCCCGTATGCTGGCAGCAAAAAACCTTTCAATTAATAAGTTTTACAAGAATAATGAACTTTAAAAGATTAGTTTTTTTTTTTTTTTTTAATTTTTTTTGATTTAAAATATTAGAAAATGGTCCAAATAAGCCTATCAATATAAATTAAACTTAATTTATCTTTCTTCTAATGATTCTAAGTTATATAATTTTAGGCATGTAAAATAACAATCTTCAGGAGAAAGGCCACATTTAATGTGCTATTTTCTTGTATAATAACGTTGAACATTTTCCAAAGTATCTATGTCTTTACAAAGGTATGGTGACGAAACTTGAGGACAGTAATTCATGATTGGCCGCACATACGCCTTGTATATGCAGTGCAGTCAAAAGTGCATTTCTATTCGTTGTTTAAATTGAAAGCTTCTAAAAATTTACCAATTTCTACGCATTACTTGCAATTTTATTACAATGTATTGGGAATTTTAAGTCATTTGATATTAGAATAGCAAATTGAATGATTCTATAGCGTTATGTAATAAAGCACTTCTTGATCGTTTTTTTTTAAATATGTAAGATAACAATTTTACATAGGTGTGTAAAATAGAAAAATAAAGGACACAGTCACCAAAAATGTACAATATTACTTTTTTTAAACTGATGACAATTTGTATAATCATACAAGAGCATATTAGGTATTTTTTTATTATTTTACAAACAATGGTTTGATTTTGTTGTTATGCCTGGTTCTAATTGGATGGTGGATACGAGAGCTTTAGGTTAACAATGAAGATCAGGTAATAATAATAATATCTGTGAAATTCGAGGTCAAAAATCCTCTTCAGTAATAATTATGCCCCATTACAGCGCTCAACGCTTATACACGCGCTCCGCATTGCAAATTCCAATGTATTATGATTTCCTGATTGCAAAAATCTATTAAATTTAATGTAGAATTTAAATTAAGAATTAAAAATATTTTTTTTAAAACAAAGATAACTTTGTTTTCAAAATTATTATACAAAAATAACGGCTCAAGATTTGAAAATTTTTATTGTGTTTACTGTTGTTTGTATATTTATCATTTTCAATCTAATTTTATTAAAGTAGCAAAAAAATAACTTAATTTCTCAGTTATTTTTTAGTTAAAATATATTAATATAAATTCATGTATTACTTGAAAAAATCAATACTGAAGTCCTGTGTTTTTATTTTAAATAAAAAAATATTGTACTGCCTAAAAATAATAAGTTGATTTAATATGGTTTTTAACGTTTTTAAAAAGTTAAAATAGAAGTTTTATCAATAGATTTAATATGTACCTGGGATTTCAAGCAGCGTTCATCATAAAATTTAATTAAGAACGAATATACGTTAATTTCAAAGAAAATGTTTTGATTTATTGTGATTCTATAGCTAAAGACGCACACGTCCGTCCCAAACGAATTCTATGATGAACTCTACTTGATACCACAGACATTAGACCTCTATTAATCGTAAACCTTTCATATTAGCTATTTTGTCACGTGTTGATGAATGAACTATTTTTAATGTAAGTGAACAACTAAAAATTTTTGCAAACAAAGTTCCTTTTAATTTACATATATCTCTATTGTTTTACAACAAATAAGTAATTTTTTTAAATTTTATTTTAATTTAATTTTTAGATAGGTTATCCCAAATTTCATAATATAATATAATATAATATAATATAATATAATATAATATAATATAATATAATATAATATAATATAATATAATATAATATAATATAATATAATATAATATAATATAATATAATATAATATAATATAATATAATATAATATAATATAATATAATATAATATAATATAATATAATATAATATAATATAATATAATATAGTATAATAATGATATAATATGATATAATATAATATAATATAATATAATATAATATAATATAGTATAATATGATATAATATAATTTTTTTTTTTTTTTTTTTTTTTTTTTTTTTTTTTTTTTTTTTTTTTTTTTTTTTTTTTTTTTTTTTTTTTTTTTTTTTTTTTTTTTTTTTTTTTTTTTTTTTTTTTTTTTTTTTTTTTTTTTTTTTTATTATTTTTTTATTTTTTTTTTTTTTAATTTATTTTTTTATATTTTTTTTTTTTTTTTTATATTTTTTTTTTTTTTTTTTTTTTTTTTTTTTTTTTTTTATATAATATAATATAATATAATATAATATAATATAATATAATATAATATAATATAATATAATATAATATAATATAATATAATATAATATAATATAATATAATATAATATAATATAATATAATATAATATAATATAATATAATATAATATAATAATATAATATGATAATATAATATGATAATATAATACACTATAATATATAACATTAATTTATTATAACATAATGATAATAATCATAACAAATAATATGACACAAATAAAGGTTTGCTTTTAAAATGAACTTTGAGCCATTGTTTTTTTTGGCTCATCTATCGCTTTTTTAATGGATTTTGATACAAAAATTGGTTCTATTTCTAATAAAATTTCAAATAAATTTACCAATATTTAGTGGTCATGAATTTAAAAATAATTATGATTCATTAAGAAAAAAAATATATATAAAATTTTTTATTTCAAGTATACTTTTAAATAATTTTGTTTCAATAAGGATTGTAGCTGAATACTTTTACGCGTTATTTCCTTTAAAATTATTTTAATTTTAATATCAAATAGTTCTAGTGTATAAATTCTAAATATTTTTATTGCGAAACGATTATTAGATAAGCGCGAATAGTCATTCATGTCAGGGTTATTCCCAAAAGGAAGACGACGGCTAATCTTGTTCGGAGGCGATGTGTTAGTTGAGAATGCCCGGGGTGGTTCACCGTTTGACTGCCATTTATCCTATTCCAATGGTCATTATTATGTTTTCCGCGATACACTTTTACCGTTTTCACTATTTATGTCACAACAAAACAAAAATATTTACGCAATTTTTTTTTGTTATTTAAAAATAAATTTTTCCCAAATTTACTTAAAAATCCACCCGAAATTTAAATGTTTATTTATTTGATTTTCATATATAGTATTTGAAGTTTTGCCAATCTATCAAAACTACAATTTCACCGGAAATTGAAAAAAAATGGTAAATGGATTTGTTGGTCCGTTAGATATTTCAAAATAAAACCTACCTCAGTGTACTAATACCAAAAATATATAATACTATATATTGTATCCACTATTTCTTTATAGCATGTGTTTTTTTCGCGGGAATGTGGCAACTCAAAATATGGAAGAAAAAGCTAAATTTTGTAGTTTGTGTCAGTAAGAATGTAATGATGTGAACAAAAAAAAAACATCGACCACAAACCGACCACGGGAAAAATACAAAATTTTGCTTTGCTGTCCATACTTTTTAGAGAAGTCACATCCCCGCGAAAAAAACACACGCTATAGAGGAATAGTGAATAAAGGAAAAGTATCAACTCCCTACTTGCAAAAAATCTTGTTTTATTCTTTGAGCACTGCCATTAAATGCGCAAAACAACTGGCATTATATGGGCAAGTGTCGTGTAAATGGGCACTGCCTAAAATGTAGCAGTACTTTCGCGAAACCAGACACAACAGCCAGCCAATCAAAGCAAACCGAAGAGTACGAATTTAAATATCCACAGAGTTACTGCTTCAACGTATCTTAATATATTTTTAGAAGCCGATTTACCTGTCGTCGGGACGGTTTTTACCCGATACCGTTAAGACGACTAAAGAATTCGAGCCCTTTTTAAAGAAGAATAGCTCGGCTTAATTTTGGATTGTATAAAACGGTTATTTGATAGAAAACTGTAGTTACTCCAATTCTATTGTGAGGTTAAGCCATTAAAAATTCACAAAAATAAAATTGTAGTTGTAAACTTGTTGCCTCCAATTAAGTTGAATTTTAATAAAATTTTGTAAAGCAGCAAAAAGATACAAGACACTATAAGTCGTCTTTTCATAAATAATGTTTCTTAAAAAAACACATTTTTAAATTCATAGCAAGCCCTTAAAAATTCATTACGTAAAATTAGGCCCCGTTTCAAGCTGTTTTGGTGACAGCTGCTGAGCTTTGAATTTAAAACACTTGCCACTGAAAGAAAATTTTAAAATTGAACTTGTTAAGCTAATAACATAAGTCAAAAAATCGGGGTAGCTGCGGTTTTTCATGAAAACCCGATTTTTCAGTATGCACCCAAAAAATGCCACCTCTTTTCCATAAAGAAGAGAGTTCGGATTAGTCGTCTTAACGGAGTTAGGTACAAACCGTCCTGACGACAGGTGAATCGTTTTGCCAGTAGTTTTGTCATGTTTTCCCAGTGGTGACAGTAGTTTTGCCATTTTTTGTGAAGAGTGACATATTTTTCCTTAATATAATATCATTTTTGCTAATACTATTTAAAACAAATGGTAAAAATTCAAATTAATTATGGTTAAATTCTATCTGGCTGACGTCAAATATTAGTATGGAGACATGAGGGGACCAATTAAAATTGTGCGGTTATGACGTGTTTTTTTAAAATTAAGAACGCAGAATTTTTTTGATTCCACCTTTTTACAATATATTCAAAAATTTACCAATTTTAGCCCCTAAAAATTTGCATTTGGGTTCCAAATTAAAAACTAATAAATAATTATTAAAATACGGGTTTTGATTTTTATTATTAAACCACTTTTGTTAAAAAATTTGAATGTTTTGTTATTAAATAATCGATTTAATATTGCAATTATCAAGATCAGCTAGATTTTATTTGCCTGTGGTTGTTTTTTGCAATAAAAAATAAAAATTGTGCAATGTTTGCCAAAAACAAACATTGGTATATATTTCCCGTCTTTATTAGGCAATGTTAAAAAAATCAACACTGATGGTGTTTTAATTTTTGAGCATCACTTCATAAATGTCACGAAAACGAGATTTCTTTGTAAATGACCATTCTTGATTGGAAAAAAACCTTTGTGATTAAATATTGTATACTCCTACTGGGATAATTGTAAAAGCCATCATCCTTTCTTTCAAAGTTAAACCTGAACATAGGTTGAATTGAACCGTCATTTTTTTCCCTTGGTCTTTGCATTTTGCTGTTAGAAAAAAATGGGTAAATATTTTTCGGAATTTTCCCTTAAATTTCAAATTTTACAAAAAAATAATGGCCACTTACAAAGAAAAATAGGTTTTTACAAAGAAATTTAGGTCTTTACAAAGAAATTTAGGTTTTATAACATTCACAAAACAGTGCTCAACAAAAATATAGATTTTAAAATAATTGCCCACAAAAGAGTTTTTAAAAAAGCCTTTAAAATACATGGGTTGTTTTAATCTTAATAGACATGTTTTGCAATCAGGGGCCCGTTTACTAAAGACCCGGTGTTGGTTACCTGATGTTTAAGGTTAGCACTAAATCACTATGTGTATTTAAAAGTTTGCATCTATTATGTATTCCATAGATAAGGTAGATTTTATTTTTAACAGAAGAGTTTTATTTTTTGATAAAAAATTGTAAATAAAAAATATTTGTTTTTTTTCTATGAAGGTGTTTGATAAAACTTCTAGGTTTTTTGTTTAAATCATATCCAATATTTTTTGGCATTCTTCAAGAACCACCATTAAATTTAAATAAAAAAAATTAACATGATAAAGTTTGGTTTGTTTTTAGTGTTTTGGATAAATTGTTTAGGTAAACTAGGTTTACAGTCCATGGTTTAGGCTGTTTATAAGTTTTGTCCTAATAACAAAATCAAGATTAATTTTAATGGTGTGTTCTTGAAGAGTGCCGATTTATCTACTGAACACATTATAATACGCTATCTTTTGTTCGATTTCTTTCCGTCTTATGGTCATCAATTCGGCCTTTTTAATCGAATTTCAGATTCCAGTTGGGTTAACTTCTAAATTTCCTAAATTACTGAGTGACCCGAATTGTATGTGCTCCAAAACTGAAACTGAGTTATCAAAAAGTCTTATTTTTTTTGTAAACAAATTGTGCTGGTTAAAACAAAACTTATATTATACAAGAAATATTAGATTTTATTAGAAACCTATAAATATTAGATTTTTTTTTCACATGAAATTTTGGCGTGCAATTATTTTTAATTTATATTTAAATGATATTTGTATTTTGATTCACATAATTTAACTCGATGTTGTTTTAATTCTTGTCGAAAATGAATACAATAATATAAAATGCTACAAAAAACAGCGACAAAAATATACTTTTTTAGCAAAACCTGCCCAAAAGAACAGTTTGCGTTAAGAATCAAAGGCATTTTTCGAAAACAGCATTTATTTTGTAGAAAATGCATTGGGTCAAACACCACAGTGCAAAAAGCTTGGAGTTGCATATATTGTGGTGGGTGATTGCCTGGAGAATACACTTATATATTGAAAATTTTATCCAAACTTATAAACCCCCCTTCTCGTGAGATGATCGCCATTAAGCGTTTTGCGGCGACATACCTTACCGTAGATATGGAGGCTTAGGTTTTTTTTGCTGTGGCTTTATAGCAGTTCGCAATTGACACTAAATATTTAATTTATAAATTTAAAATTATTTAAAGTTTACTATAGTGATTTTTAATGTTTCAAAAACTACTTAAAAGTTGTGCTTTAACTTTTTTAATATTCATTATTTATTGTATGTTTACGCCTGATACTAATTTAATTTCAAATTTACATTTATAATGTTTTCAAAAGTTTTTTTTTATACTTTTTTTCTAAATACCTTCGCGAGCACGTGCTCTCTAAACCCTAGTTGGTAAATTGAAAGGGCTTCAAATTTCGTTCATTGAAAACTATTTAATTACTGAAAAATTAAGCAAATTGTACCAACTAGTGAATAGTTTCTAATAGTAAACGCATTGTTTTATTAGTTTGTAAAAACAAAAAATAGATTGATTTTTCGCGCTATGTTCGAATAATTGTTCTATAACTCGTTAAAATTGGCTTATGTATGAGTAATTTGTAAAAAAATGAAATATTTCTCGGTGTTAATTAGTTTAAAAGTCAAACCTTTGCAAATTCGTCAAGATTTCTGTTAAAATTAAAAATGTTATGAAACTTAAAACTATAATGGCGACTTTAACCCGCGGATTTAAAACTTTTATTATTAAGCTTTCTTTGGAGGGTTAGAGTTTTTGCAACTTTTTCTTCATACACAAAGAAGATGTCCGCGTTGAGTTTCGAATTTTACTAAATAATTTTAAAAAAATATAAAAAAAACATGGTTTCTCAAATTCAACTTTGCAAAATTAAGAAATTGGAGTTTAAGTTTATTCTATAGTATTGTTTTATAGTTAAGAAGTTTTTCTATTTTTCATGTTCAGTTTTAATATAAAGTTAACTGCTTGTTTTCATTTGAATAACCTAAAACTAAGATTTTATTTTCTAAATGAAATTTGACTAAGGTTTTTTGAATATGGTATGAACTGCACTGGGCCATGGAATTGAATGCGGTTTCATCCTTAATCGAAAATTTTTTGTCAAAAACAAATTAGATAATATGAAAACGCGTCATTGCGAATGTTTTTATAATATTCTTTTGAAAAAATATGTCTATAATAAATCAGTATAAAAAATGCTTTCCAATTTTTTTTTAGTTTTTTTATAATCTTCGCATTCAAACCCCACGTGAATTTAAAGTTAAAGTTAAAGAAATACAAGTTATTTTTCAACTAGCTATAAAAATGTGAGCAACGAAAACAGCCTATAGGCTGTTTTCTTATATGTTGCCTATAGATTAATTTTAACTCCGCAATTAGAAAAACAGTATTAATAATTTTAAAATATCAATAATTTTATATAAATAATATTTTAGTTGATTATTTTTGTTATGGAATTCTTCTAGAGCTTTTAAAATTATGTTTCGTATGTGTTTTTTCGATTTTTAAAAAAAGCTGGATAGTTTTAAATGGAATTTTATAAGCAAACTTTTTCGCGTATTTATTGTTAAAACTTATACATACATAGCATGAAGGTTATTTTTTATCGTTTTTTTTTGTATTAGTTTGATTTCATGCAATGCAAACGTAACGTGCACGTGAGCATAAAGCAGTTTAAAAAAATGCGGAGGTTTTCAATGATGGGAAGATGGTGTAAAACTGCTCTGACAGACTGGGCATTTCCTAGGGAGACTTCCCGACAGACCAGTTTTTAACCAGTCCAGCGTTGAAAAATACGCACACAACAACCACCAACCTAGATTTTAAAACGAAGAACGACCATTTGAAAATCTGGCAAACGCTGAAAAACCGCAGAAAGAGAGAGAGAGACACGAGACAGAGCGCGTTGTTAGTAGTTGAAATATCCGTTTTCAATGATTCAATTCGCTGTATGTGCGCACCGCACAACTGTTTCTTTGTTGAAATAGACAATGGTTATATCTCCTTTTAATTCAGCTTTTCAACCTTTGAATAATAAACAGAGGCGTCCAGTTAAATTAGTATCTAATAAATAACCCTGGCTTTACTATAGTCCGAAGTTATTCGTTTTATTTGGTTTTGGAAAAACTCAGATAAAAAGAATGTTTTTAATTTTATTTACTTTCATTTTTTAATTTTAAATTAGCTAAAGTCTTTTTTAATGTTCTTTACATTTTGCATGTTTTAAATTTTTTTTTTAATTTTTAAAAACCTAAAGTTTTTTGTTTAATGTGATTTATAAATTTTCAAAAAAAAACTGGATAACTTTTTCTATTGAGCCAGAAAATGGCACTTAACATTGCTATAAATAAATGCTGTGTACTTCATATAGGAAATAAAAATGTAAAATATAGGTATCTGTTAAATAATAGTTTGATTGAAAGCAAAAAATGTGTTCGTGATTTAGGTATTATTATGTCGTCAGATTTTTAATTTTCTGATCACTGTTCCTATATATCCGCTAAAGCCCAAAACCGAATTTCCGTTTTATTTTGAACGTTTCGTACAACTACATAACATGTCTTTTTTGCTTAAAGCTAACTAGCATAACTAGTTTCGTGTGTCCATTGCTTGAGTTTGAAAGTTTTGTTTGGAACCCTCATTATTTAATGAATAAAGAACGCATTGAAAAAGTACAAAAAACTTTTACCAGAAGGTTATATTTGAGGTGTCATAATTTGTATATAAATTTATCCAAAAATGTTTTTAAGTTTTTTACTTGAAAAAATAAAATTTGAGATAGCTAAGGTTTTTAAATGATTATAATGTGATACCAAGTTTGTTGAATGCGGGACATGAGAAGACCAATTAAAATTGTGCGGTTATGAAATCTTGAATTAAACCTATTGGGACGCATCATTTTTTAATCGCACTTTTTCACAAAATATATACAAAAATTGAACTTGAAAGCTGTTTGGAAGCGTCAAATTTATCATGCGAAAAGTTATTGCAGTTTGGTTTTTAAAATTCGTAAACTAATTCATTTTTAATGTGACTCGGTGTATCCTTCCTATTTATCCATAACAATCCAGTATGTTGCTTTGACATTATTCTTTTCTGTGTTTGACTTTGTTTTTCCTATGTATTGATAAAATATGTATTCAATTTTTTTTTTTTTTTTATTGTCTAACAATTTTAGGACTGGTATTGCTGAATAAAAAATTCAATTTAATTCAAAAAAATATTAATTTGAAATAATGACCCTAATTTTTTCCTTTTTCTTAAATAGATAAGTCAATTTGCCCTTTGTTTTTGTAATAATGTTAATTTTATTTTTTCATTTTTTCATTTTACCACAATTATAAAAAATAATGCAATAAACAAAAATAAATTGCGGTTGTTTTTGAAAAAATAACCGCAAAATTAAAATTTATTAATATAATTTTAAACGAAAATTAAACAAACAGCATTTAAAAGTCCGGTGCGGACGCGCAGTCAAACTTTTTGTCTTCGATTTTGATAATTTTTTGTGAAAACCTTACTCCTGCCCCCTAATAGTCCACAAAAAATTTTTCAACAATATATCTTCAGTGGTTCAGCGGTTATGAATGACCCCCCAGAAATGGCGTTTTTCGACAATTCTGCGCACGTGAAAGATTACTCAATGGGTATAACGATTTAAGTTACAAATTTTACACTCAAAAAAAGCGGCTACTTTCTACTTTAAATTGATACCTTGATTGTTAAGATTGGTGCAGTATTTTTCGGAATATTGCGTTTCCCGTACAAAAAAACCCGCGATTTTTTCGCTAAAAATACGAAATGACGGCAAAAATGTTGGGCAAACTTCATCAAATCACTGCCGTCGTTTGGTTTTTTTAGCGAAAAAATCGCGGGTTTTTTGTACGGGAAACGCAATATCTCGAGAAATACTGCACCAATTTTAACAATCAAGGTATCAAATTAAAGTAGAAAATAGCCGCTTTTTAGGTGTTTAAGTTGTAACTGAAATCGTTATACCCATTGAGCAATCTTTCACATACAAAATTGTCGAAAAACGCCATTTTTAAGGGGTCATAACTCCTGAACCACTGACGATATTGTTAAAAAAAATTTTGTGGGCTATTGGGGCAGGGGAAAGGTTTTCATAAAAAATTATTAAAATCTAAGACAAAAACTTTGACTCTACACCGCGCCTTTAATTTTTAACTGTTAAAAGGACTTTTTTAGTTTTAATACTGTTTTAGCCATTCTAAATAATTATAAATAGACTGCTTTGTCCTAATTTAAAACTAAAAATTACTTATTTATACACCAAAATTAATTAAAATTACCAGTTTCAAACTATTGTCAAAAATATAAGGCTGTTTGAAACATGTAAAGTTATTAGAAATAGAAGTTTCGAGGTGCTTTTGCAAAAAATTTTTGTTTTTTTAATTTGACACTACCTGAAGGTAATTAGGTTTAGTTAACGTTTGTCATTAAAATATTGTTGTTGTTTTTTGTTTGTTTTAAACTAAGGAATTTGATAGATGATTGTTAAAATAAAGTATTTAATCTTTTTAAACCGCTTTTGCTTTAATATTTTAAATTGCTTTGTTGTTAAATAGTCGATTTTATACTGTAATTTATCAATGTCAGAAAGGTTTGATTCTCTCAAAATAAATTATTCTTTAACATATTATTTTATGTTTTTCAAATAAAAAACAGCAAACATTTAATTATTTTGATAATACTAAAATTTAGTGGATATTATGGTATTTTTCGTTGTAGGAAACACTATTTTTATTTTACTGTTTCTTTACAAATAGGAGATTGAATAAAACTATTCAATTGCTATAGCAATCTAATAAGATACTTATTTACTTCCGAATTATTTTACCTCCTGGGGCCGGTCCACTAAACGCGTGCTGACTACATGCTATCTAAGCAAGTTGTTTAAAAGTCTTGTTAATGTTTTAATTTTCTGGGTTTTTTTTCTTAAAAAATCTAAGAGAACTTTTTGTTTACATGGCACAAACTGATATTTTATTAATTTTATACATATTTGTTGTATATACAAACTATAAAAGCAATAACCCCTAGTTGCAGGTTAGCAAAACTCCTAACTACGATTTAAGGCTTCATTAATCTTTATTTCAAACAAATATGCATAAAACTCTTTAATATTAATTTATTCTATCTAAAAAAAGAGTCCCATAAGTTTTCTCAAGAAAAAACCCAGAAATAAAAACATTAACAAGAGTTTTAAACAACGTGCTAAGATAGCACCTAGTCGGCACGCGTTTAGTGGACCCGCCCCAGTTGTCTACGGTTAGAAACAACAAACAAAAAACTGCGAACAGATTAATTTTTTGCAAATAATAACGTTTTATAATATAACGAATCTGTGGTTTGTTCATAAACCTGTTTCTTGTCCCAAAACAAAGTTTTACTAAATAGATAAGCCGATTTAATCGCTAAGTAATTTGTAAATTACGTATTGAATAAAAGCTTCTGTGTGTGTAAGTATGTGTGTTTGTGTTTCATGTTAAAAAGACACACAAAAACTTAAAACCAGCTTTTTTTATATACACTTTTGTTAAAATAGAAGTTTCATTCTTGTTTGTTTGTTGGAAACACTATTCGCTTTTATCCTTTCGTATAACAAAAGGCAAAAATTGGAAAGTGAATATGTGTTTAGGTCAGAATCGATAGTTCCGTATGAAAGTAAACTGCGCACAATCGAATGAGCGACCTTTAAGCTGAGGATTGTCCGAGAGCCGTGAAAGGGCGGGTCAGGCCGGCTGTCAGCTGCTGGCTGAGCTTTGCGCTAATATCGCACACGAGCCGGCGGCTTCTTTAAGCTTTAATAGCTGGGGAATTGAAAAGTGCGCGGTATTTTATAGATTTTATCTTGTACTAAGCTCGCGGCGTTTGTACCAGTGCGTAATATAAGCCGCCGCGTACGCTTGTTCCGTCGTAAAATCCGTAGCATGCGCCCGTCAGCCGGTATGCCCAGTCGAATTTCCCTTTTCGATTCCAGAAGCCTACTTCACCCGATGGTGTAATGTGTACACTGCTAAGTGGGAGGAGTTCATCCCTTCCTCCTGTTTCAAAAGGCGGAAATTGTTGGTGTGATATAAAGTTTTAAAACTTCGTGCGATTCCGAGGTTCCCTATGTAATCTCTCAAGCTCTAAAGCTTTAGAATTTTTTCGTTGATCGTTTTATACAAAGACTATTTTTCAATAGATTGTGGGGTTTTTTATAGTTTTTTTTAAATTTTTTAAATTATTTTTTAGAAAACATTTTATTTTTTTACGGTTAAAGACATTATAGCCTTTAAAAATGCTTTAAGAATAGAGCAAGAAAAAAAATTTTTTCCTGCGGCGTATGTTTATGCAGAAAAGATGAGGACGTGTCTGAAGTAAAAATATTTGGATTGGATGTATGAGACTATAGAGAAACTACAACTGGTGTGTAGCTGGTTCAAAAAAAAGCATTATTCATATGGTCTACATTTTTTATTCTTTTAGCAACTGCAGATGTCAGATGATAATTTACTGCAGTTTAGATAAGTCCACAATTTTTACTGTCGAAACATACGCCTGGGAGAAAATTTCCCCTTTTTCTTTATTATATGATAATTTTGTTATCTTTGTGTTCATAAAGAATTCCAATTTTATATTCATTTGTTTTTAAACTATTAAGAATTCTCTGGTTTAAAATGAGAATTTAAAATTCTTTGTTCAATTTTTTTGTTTTTGTTTTGTTTCTTCTCCATGGCATAAATTCATATTTTTTTTAATATCAATTTTAAAATTAATGAATGTACTGCAGTTGTTAAATTTGCTATTCAATGTTTTGTGGATTTGATTGGTATTAAATCGTTTACGTTAAAGTCAAGGCACTTTTGCTTGTTGTATGCAACCTTGAAAAAATTTATTCATAAGTTGTTTTTTGAAAGTTCATATGTTTGTTCACCTTGGCAACATATTTTTGACTTAATCAAAGCAGCTGATTTTGCTTACGTGAAGTATTTTGTGTTGTTGTTCCATTAATTTTAAAAATATTTAAGGATTAAAACTGCTCTTTCGTTGTTTGTAAATTTTGTTATACATTTTCTGCATATAGTTTCCTAAAAATTATAATATTAAGCAAATTACCGTTGTTCGACTACATATTTACAGTTCTTGGTCAGCTATTGGTTTTGGGGAATTTCCACCACGAAAATACAAACTTTCATCGTTAATATCAAATGACGGCCTCACCTTCACCGCCATTGCTATTTCTTTATGATTTGTGATTTTGCTTTAGCTTGGTTTTTTTAGATATTAGGCTGAGGCTTGTTTAGAATACGAACTAAAGCTCAACTGATGTGTCGAAATTGCGTTTATATTGCACAATGTTTTCGGGAATTCTCCAGTATGAAGAGCTATTCTATAATCTTTTTAAAAAATAATAGTTTAATTTTCGGCACCAAACAGGCTAAACAGTTTCTTTGGAAATACAATTTTAATTTAAGTTTATCTATAAATTTAGATTTTTAAAGTATAGTTTTATGTTATATTTTTTGTTTTAGATGTTCAAAATTATTTAAAATTAAAAAAAAATCGTAAGCATAAATTATAATTTGTGTATTATAAATAATTGGCGTGCTTAAAGGAGCACTGTTACAAATCAAAATCCTATATCGCCCAACCCGGACTGCTCCTTTAATACTGAACCAATCGAGCTGAATTTTAAAAATGTTGTAGCCTTGTAGTGGAGCACTTCAAATCCCGAATTTGAGTTAGGTAGGTTTGGTATTAAAGGAGCAGTCCGTTTCGGGCGATATAGGAATTTGATTTGTGACAGTGCTCCTTTAACTGAAACACATGCTTAAGAATATTAGAGGAGAACGTCACTATTTTTTTAAGCTTTGGTTACGAGCGTTCCGTAGTGTCGATTAGATTACTTTGTTAATTCAGCAACAAATGAACAGTTTTCAGGAATTTAAAAATCCAACAAATTAAACAAAAAATAAATTCACTTATTGTTTGTAAAATTATGATTTTTTCGTGGATTATGCAAAATCAAAAAAAATTGTTCCCTGTTTTATGCTGTTTGTAATGTATAACTAAATTCGATTTTAACAGTTTTTGAAACGAACGCGAAAAAAACGTTTTTTGGAAATAAATCTAAACTATGGATAAAATAATATACGAGGATCTAACCGTATGTATAAGTATAGAATTGGGAGCCTTTGAAAAACTTTGAAAATTTCTAGCGCCAAAAAATGGGAGCTTGGATCTCTAAATAAAAATCAGTTTGGATTGGGGTTTAGGCTTAGGCTTAGGTCTAAGTTTCAATGACTTTTTTGTGACTCCAAGTTTTTAACTTTCGGGTAAAATTTCATATTTAATGGCTCCAATATCCAGCTTAAAAATCTTAAGCCTATCGGCATTGACCCTAAATCAATATGTTGGTTTAAAAGTAATAGATAACTAGATGCTAATCCAATATGAACATAAAATAAAATAAACAAAACCTGATTAAATACAACTTCTAGGATTTAAAAAAAACATATTTTTTTATTAAACTGTTAAAACAGAAACATTTGGTGGTCGTTTAACAAGGAAATAACTATCGCGATAACAAAAAAACTAAAGACCCTACAATTAGAATTAATTCGACTTCAAATTATTAGATGGCCCTAAAATAGATACTCCATGACCGCTCACTGAATTCAATGTTTCCTTTTCAATTTTTAATTCTAAAAAAGAAAAAAATGAAAGTGAATTATTATTTTTACATTTTTTGGCTTTAAACACTAAAAGCTATTCTTCAGTTTTAATCAAATAGAACTTTAGTCATTAGGACGGTAATGGCTTTTAAAAATTGTAAGTTCCTTGAAAGCTTTAGGAAAAGTTTCTTCCTGTGAAAACTCTCATTAGATTTCTTCTTTTCCTGCGATTAGGGTTGTTCGTTGTATTTTAGATTGTAAATTAACCTTGAAATATTGATAAAAGTGTGTGTTTAATTTTTTATTATTACTCGTTTTCATTGCGTAATGGTTGTAAAAATTTTTAAAATACAATAATTAGAAAATTTATTTTTAGTTTGTAAACGACTTTTTATTCATAAAAAAAACCTGTTTTGTCATTATTGCTGCACATAAATATAGTTACGAAGTACCTATTTCAAGCTATGTTTTTATTAGAATAATTTTACAAACCTAAATTTTTGCAGTCAAAAATATTTACCGTTATTTTTGATAATAATTTTAAATAATCATAATTTTAGGAATAATTGGGTATTATATATAACAGTACAGTAAATGTCATTGTTAAAATCGTTTTCATATGACCCCCATTTTTTAATTAAAAATGACACAAACCAGAATTATTTTATCTATTGCCTTTAGTAATGTCATAAATCTTAGAGAAAAAACTTAATTTATAAATAATCTTTTTTGTAAATGTTGTTTTGTAACTTATAATTTTCTAAAATACCATCTTTTAAAATTGTGTTGATTTATTAAAATAAAAGCGTGAGAGTTTTTTCAATTAAAACTAGGTTCGGTCGATTTTCATTGAATCAACCCAAAATCAGTTAGCTCAGTTTAATTAGTTTAGACTTAGAGAGCAAAAACTTTGGTTCGTTTTTAAAAAAATCAATTTCTCATTTATTTTTTAAACTTTTTTTTTTAATTTTGAATTCGTACTTAGGCGGCACACGTTCAAAACTAGAAATCATTTTTTAAGAAAAAAAAAGTGACCTCCTTTTTAATAATGTTTTAACCCTCCTAAAATCATTTCAAAAACGATAAAACTGAAAAGTTTTTACTAAATTCTAAGCTTGTTTTATTTTATTTTAAGCGAATGATGAAAAAATTAATAGAAATAGGTTTTATGGTTCCATTCTGTTTAGGTTATTGCGACATTTCCCCTTTTTGGTTAAAATACTGTAATAAATAGCATAAAAAGCAATATAGAAAAGTCGGAACGGCTCCTTGTGAGAAATAAGGTTTTTTATGGGACTTAATATCAATGATTTAAGGCGGACTTTTCCTATAGGCAGCCGACTATCGCGGAGAGTTCCGTTTTCTAGCTGCTTTCCAACTCCCCTTTCTTCATTACCCTCGCTTGTATTCGCCCGACTTTCCTTTCCCGCTAATATTATTATGATGCGAAAACACAGGAAAACATATGATCTCATTTTTCTTTCCGTAACTAATTCACGTTCCGTCAGAATATAAAGCAACTGTGCCGAAGATTTCTGGATTGTTTTGACAGTGCTATTAAAAATATGTCCATAACAGTAATACATTATTTATATACTTGTCGCGTGTATTTTTAATTTAAAAACCAAAGCATAAAATAAAGTTCGAAAAGTGAAAGACGAATTTTGTCCGGCCATAACTCCTACTACAAATGAGTTTTTGTTGCTTATCAGGACTAGTAACAGGAAATAGTCCTAATAAGTTCTTAAATGCGAATTCAGTTTTTTGGTCAAAAAAGTTTTTAAAAATAAAAAAATGTCATTTTTTCAAATCAGGTAAAGTCGGGCCTTAAACTCGGCCAGCCATAATTTCGGTCACTGACTATTGTGCTCTTCACAGGAAAAATTATATGCAACTAACCATAAGCACTTCTTCACTACATAATTTTGTGCATGTTAAAAATAACAGCCGGTGGCCGAAATTAGGGGCTGGTCTAACGTTTAACTTAGTTACCTATTATTTAGTTTTTTTATATTAAATTTCAAGTTCGGTTTCGCAACTAAATATCATACATTGGTCTCGTGAATATCATGTAGTTCGTTTTTCAGTGCTCAGATTTTATTAAATCTGCAGTAGCAAGTGTGCGAAACGCTTATTTTACAAAAAAAATCTGGACTAAAGATGAATTTCATATGGATAAAATTGTGAAGGTGGTGAAATAACCACTTTTCTCGGAAACAATATTACGTACAAAAAACACGTGACGCAATTTACTAATTCATGATTACATTACCTTTAATGAATTATTTTTTATTCTTTATTTTTTTTGACGCAGAGCGGTTCGACCACAATTTCAGCCTAAAAAATTAGTTTTATTTCAATGTAGTGACATTTATTTTTAAAAAATGCTCACCGCCTACTAAGACATTCGTGAAATCTCAACGTTTTAAATTGTTTGTTATAAAAACGAATTAAACAGTTAGTTTGACAATTTCGCGATTATTTAAAGATTTCTGTAAACATATTTTTTGCTTGCTAATTAATCTGACTGGTCCACAGTTTTATGTCTAAATGTACACCCGAGATAAAATCGCTTTTTCCTTCCTACTTTATGTTAGAGTATATGTATTTCAATGCTGGTACTTAGTAATAAAAAAATCTATATTTATAAAGAATGGGGCCGTAGAAAAACGATACTCAGTAACAAAATTTAAGTGAGTATATCTCGCTGATGGGCGACGGTCGATTATATGCCAAAGTTTTACTGATATACAGATTTTACCTTAATTAGACACGGACTTAAATGTTATCTACGTCAACCGTTTTTTTGGCGAAATATGCTCTCTTAAAATTTTTTTTCAGGCCTTGAAATGTCAAAATAGCGCCTTAGTGGCGAAATATACTTAATTTTATTAGAAACATATTTCAATTTAGATTAAGAATAAAATCTGGCGCTAAAACATATGTTATAATTTTTTTAAAACACACAAGTAAAAACCTTTTTAAAATACCAATTTTTTTTATAGTTTATTTTTCATATAGTACATCTGCTAGAGTTTTTTTAATTTACTAATCCTCACGCTCACATAGTAATTTATTAAAAGTTTTCATAACAGTAGCTTGGTTTTTATATTGCTGTTTTTTTAAAAAAAGATTGCTTATAGTTTTTGCAACAGAAAAAATGTTTATTTAATTACGAAGTAATAAAAGTATTCTATTCTAAGGATATACTGCACATTTTTAATGTGAACAATAAAATTGCGGCAAACTGTAAATTCCACCGACACTGACACCGACACCGCCTCAAATTTACGCAAATTATATATTGATGTGCAGGTTAGGCTTAGGCTTAGGCCTAGGCTAAAATTTGCATAATACTAAAAATTACGGTAGATTACGGTAGATTTTGGTCGGTGTCGGTGTCGGTGGAATTTACAGTTTGCCAAAATTGCGTTAGTTACCATGTCGCTTATAACTGTAACTAAAAATTCGAAGGCCTTAAAATAAGAAATTAAAGGCACAAAGTCTTTAGAACTTTAAGTAGGAAACTTGGAGCACTACCAAAAAATTTGAAAACTTGGAGCCGCAAAAATGGGAACTTGGAGCTTTAAATAAAAAATTGATTTGGGTTTAAATTTAAACTTGGACTTGCGTAGGCTTAGACATACGTTTTCATGACTTTTTCTTTCAGCTCGCAGTTGTCTATTTACGGCTCCAAGTTCCAGCTCTAAGGCCCGGATGTACGATAAATACTTAAATCGGCGGCTTAAGTAGCTACTTAAGTAGGGACCAGCAATTTTGCTCAGTAGCTCGAAAAATCGGGTTGCACCATAAACTACTTAACAAAGTAGCTACTTAAGTACCTTTTCGACTACTTAAAAAAGTGTTTCAAGGTTTTTGTTGCAGAGGCTGAGCGGTTTAGATTAAAATGGCAGGAATTTCATCAGATACTTCCGGAAATAGAGGGACGAAATGGTTTAATAATGACGAATGCTTTCTGATACATTTGTACGAAAATATTTACAATGCAGTTAGTCTCTTCAATATTGAAAATCAAATAACGCCGGAAGCAAAAGAAAAAGCTTGAGAATGTTTAAAAATTTTTTAATAAAGCGGTTCCTTCTGCTGAAAAGAAAGTTATTCTAATTTATACAACTTATAAAATAATAAATTCTAATAATAATAATTTAATAATTTTAATAATCTGTATTTTCTATAGTGATGTTTTTGCCCTTCAATATCATGCTCCGGAGCTCCGGTCATTTAAAACAGAAACTCTGCTTTAAATGAGAGATTTAAAGCTTATTTAAAAATGAAATATGTTTTGAACTATTCTAGTTGCATTTTCATTTCATTGTTTTTTTAAGGTTTAAAATTTTTTTCATTTATTTTTACTTTTCAATTATTAATAAAAAGATTACAAAAATATTGAGGACATCCGGAGCT
Source organism: Microlaimidae sp. YZB2_3 (assembly GCA_030248175.1). Classification (NCBI taxonomy): domain Eukaryota; kingdom Metazoa; phylum Nematoda; class Chromadorea; order Desmodorida; family Microlaimidae; species Microlaimidae sp. YZB2_3. The sequence continues at coordinate 45,766 of JASAMX010006671.1, forward strand.
CCGGAGCTTCCAATATTACTCCTCCGGTGCTCTAGAACTTGGAGCCCAAAGGAACATCACTGGTGTCTCCTACCAAGGACCTATTTAAAAGAATCTTTGAAAATGTAATTTCAAAGAATCTGTATAATTGGAATCTGCGAATGTATATACATATATTTTTTTTTAATTTCTGACTTAATTGTAATAATACCACCCAATTCGTAAAAGACTAATTTTTTTGAAGTTTAGACAGAATTGTAGAAAAAATACAAAATCATCATATTTTCTCGATAAGCGAACGGACACATCGCGAATCACGTTACGTACAGTTGACTTTTGCCTTGCATAAAATCTCAAACATAATTCAAAGAACCTTTTCGTTGCCTAAAAACGCAGAACTAAAGCAAGTTGTACTTCGGGTGTTAAATCACGATATTTTTATCTATTTTATTTAAATTATGTTTAATCAAATCAGTTATATATAGTGAAAAGTTTCTTTAGAGAATTGGAAACGGGCAAAAAAATTTTATCGTCAAAAATATCTAACGGGTTTCACGAATTTTACATTTTTGTTTTTGGTTTGGTTTTTTTTTATTATCTAAATCGTTTATTAGAAAAAAACGCTATTTACCGACCTTAAAATACGACAATAAGAGTTATGTAGCTACTTAAACCACCTATGAAGGTGGTTTAAATTTTCTATTTAAATCGACCTACTTAAGTAGCCTACTTCAAATAGTGCAACCCGATTTTTTTTAAGTAGCCAGTCACAGCTGCTTAAGTAGTTATGCTGCGACCGGGCCTAATTCGGCTCCTTGGATTTTGAATCAAATCAAACAAAATATATTTTAAAAATAAATAAAAAAACAGCTACTTCTCTGTTTCAATGTGTCTATTTTTCATGTGATTTTCTTTTGAGTTGTTAGCCTGTTTTTATTTGGCGGTAACATACAAGAAATAACAATACAAGCCATAATAGTTTTTTTTGTTGAAAATTATCTGGTTAACTCTCGGTATTTTGACTGCACCAATAAGTCGCTTTAAGGTTAAGTAAACAATTAATTCAAGTGATTAATAACAAAATATTAGATTTAAATGGTACCAATGAAGCTAAAATCTGAATTCAACCCTGCCAAAAATAAAAGTTAAATCCAGGATGTGCAAAAAATTGCATTGGTGAAAAAGATTTCTCAATGCAAATTCATCAGACAAACATATTTGTTTTACCAAACTATACGTTGTGTGCCATATACCAAAATTTTTAGCTGCACACTATTATGGTAAATAAAATATTTTTTGAAGAAGTAAGTAGTGAAAATATTTTACTGGTGAATATTTGTTTTTGAATATATTGTAACTTTAAAAATGTTCCAGAGATAGAAAAGGAAAGTAGAGTAATTTTAGAAGTCAATTCCTTAAAAATATAAATAATTAAAATTTCGTTACTTTTATTAATTTAAGTAAAGTAAATTTTTGTCGGGTTAACCTTTTTCTTTATGTATATAAACTAATAATTTATGGGAGTAATTTCAGAGTTTTAACATGTTTTGCGTTTCTGGTTGAAGGAATTCCCCAATATTCACCAAAACACTTGCATCGGTTTGTGTATTTGGTGCTCCTTGTTTTGTGTTTGACTTACTGTATTTAATATTTATAGATTCGGGTTTTAGCTATACAGTGGCATAAGGCATAAGCACTTAGTACTTTAAATATATGTATTAAATTTTATTTAAAGCATAAGAGTTATTATATTTTCTCTAAAAATAATAATTAAAAAAATAGTTAGTTTACAATGAAAACGCCATAAACTCAAAATTTCAATTGGTTAGTTTCATGTCCTCTTCAGTTTTTTTTTTCAGTTTTCTAAGTCGCTTACTTCTTCTTTTGTTAATAAAAACTTAAATAACGAAAGTTTACTTTAGATTTCTGTTATGCGTTTCTGTTTTTTTACAAAAAAAACTGTAGTTTTTTCTTCATAAAAGTTAATGCTGAAAGTGATAAACAAAATTTTAAAGAACAAACCAGAGAGGAGACAACGGCTGGAAAGGGCAGTTGTTCAATAAATGAAAATGGGGGGACATCTAATAAAAAACTAAAATAATTACATTTATCGTCATGTATAGTGGCAATCAGTTTGAGCTATTTTTATTTTACTGTACGGAATTTGAGCATAAGTCGTAAGTTCTCTTGTTTTAAAAGTAGTCATCATTATCAATAGCTCCCTTATTTTTTCATGTGAAGAGTTACAATTTGTCTTAAGTAATTTTTAATCCTACATTTATTAATTTTGTATTTATCTTAGCTTTAAAACTCTTAATAATAGGCATATGGATTCATCTCTGTATAATTTTCTGCTGATTTTTTTGCTATTCAATACATGTGCAAGTAAGCGAAGCTAACTTGTTTAGCTCTCTTTCGTCCTATGAGTGCATTGTCCGCAAGCACTCAATAGCTAGTTTGCGTAGCTTTTTCACAACCCTGTCAGGCCGCCTCTATATTCCGTTGGAGCTTAACAAAAATTTAATCTAACCAATCGCATGGCCTCGCCTTTTATTTAGCGATGTTGACGTGTTGTAAACGATTCAATTTTAATTAAAATAATTGACTAAAAATAAAAAAAACCAAAAGGCTTGAGTTTAGATTGCTTAGAATTTTATTCCTAATCAATTTTTAGTTTACTTACTACGTATAGGCTGCAGTAAAAAAGTATTGTCAGGGTAAATAAAGATATATTTATGTTAGTTAATCTTTAATACCAATCGACATAAATATTTTTTTTAAGTTATGCTTCTCTTCTATATGAGTATCTTAAACGACTAATATCATTTCGGATCATAATCCAGTTTATTTTTCGCAGCAAAATTTTTAATTTATCTAGGAAATTGCAGTTTTCAAATATTTTATTTTTTATATATCTTAACGGTTTATTATTCACAAAAACCTCAGTTTGGAAATTGACCATAATGTTTTTTTCTATTGTAGTAATCTTTTGTATTTATACGTTTTAATCTTATAAAGCATATAGTTTGTTAAAAAAAATTTAGTTTACCTAACCGTAATCGTAAATAAAATACTATATCAGTTGTAAACAACGCGTTTCAAAACCGCGTTTAAAATTTGTTGAACAAAATTTAACAAGCAAACCAAAATTCAAATTTACAACCAATAAATTAAAATTGATCGGAATAAGTACAAACTATAGGGTATTTATTTATATAGGTCTGTCTTTTTTTACCTAGATTGGTTTTTTGTGTGATTATATTTTTGTTGACATCAGTATAAAATATTTTTTGGATATTTTAAAGTTTGTGCGTTTTTAAACTGTACCTTTTTTGTAAAACAAGTGTTACTATTTTTTACTAATTAAATTGTTTAGTGAGTTTAATTTTCATAACCTAAACATTTAATAAAAAAATCAAAAAACGTAATTAGCAGTTAAAAATAAACTTTTTTTGAATATTAGGCTATAAACATTTTGTAAGCGTGTTTAGTTTTTTTTGGTGAACCGTGTTTAACCGAAGTAAACACGTGAGTTAAGACGCGAGTATTGAGCAAGGTATTTACGGGCATTACGCATGCATTATAAGCGTTTTTGTTTAGACACTATCGAATCTCGCCTTTCTAAAAGACAAGCCTTAAGAGAATAAAAGGCTCCAAACCCACTACTGAAGTGGAGCGGAAAACGAAGGTGGCAGCAGTAGTCGGCTTAAAAGCCCATTTTAGTTTCTTCAGAAGGGTTATTGGCCAGCGAATGGGCGAAGAGCCGGCGGGGATTGATGGCGCCAGCCACGCAGCCACCCTCCCCCAGAGACTTCAGCCCGAAGCGGAGAGTGGGCATTTCGATGTGAACAGTTTCTTGAAAAAAACGCTTTCCAACTTCGAGCTCAGCCAGTCCAGCCACGGAGGGTCCTTGGATGATCATAAACTCTCCTCCTTGGGAGGGAAGAGCTCGGGAAGGCGGGGGCGAGGTGGGCGGGAGCGCCCCCACCACCGGCGCTCTTCTCTCCCGCGCATAAAGTGGAACCTGGTGTCCGAGGACCCCCGACTGCGTACCATCCCCAGCGTCATGAGCAGTCCTGCCGGGGAATTTTTGGACCCGAACGAGAACCAGGAGGAGGCCCGCCTCCTGCCCCACTCCCACTCCCACACCTCGGACTGCGGCTATCCTCAGGAAACGATCACGGTGGTGGCGGAGCCACACGGCAGCAGTTTGAAATGGATCACGCCCAGCCCCAGCCGGACTTCCCTCAATTCTTCCTCCAGTCTCCGTCCCCTCTGCCGCATCTGCCATCTATCGGCTGAACGCGGCGACCCACTCATCAGCCCTTGCCGCTGCGCCGGAACCATGCAGTACGTTCACACTTCTTGCCTAGTGGTAAGTATACAGATTAGTGACGTCAACTTATTTTAATAAACAAAAACAGTGACTAAATGAAATTAGTATTTATGTTTCCTAGCCATGCGCTTACAGACTTTCTATTCATTTGAACCAACTATTAGTTAATTAAAAAAAGCACTATGTTTTGAAAAAAATTGAGCCTCCTTGGTCTGTTCTGTAACAAGTATACCGCCTACATAAAAATCTTTTACTGAAATAAATCTACATTGAAGTACATAATGTTGCTTATTTCTCTTTTAAGTTAATGATATATGGTAATTGGAATTTCTGTCGAAAACAACAAAAAACACTAAAAAATCGAAACACCGTAAAAAAACATATCCTAATAAAAACTTTAAGAAAAAGATATAATTAAGTGATTAAACGTAAATCAAACCAACATTATATTAAATATTTACTTCCGTTTTTGTTTTTTCTTCTCAGTTTTCAGAATCATTTAGTAATGTCTTAAGGATTCTAAGAATATTCTTTCACAACTAAATGATATTGAATACAGATACTAGGAATTCATAATTTGGTTTACGTTATTCGAAAGGATATTTATTGAAAAAACGAACTCTTCTTTAAAATACTATAGGCATTTTGCACTGAAACTTAAAATAAACGATATAGAACACACAAACATTGCTGTTGAATGGAAAGTACCGTAATCACGGAACATTTGCATGATTACGGTATTCTCCATACAGGCTCAATGTTTGTGTGTTCTATATCTTATGTTTATTTTAAGTTTCAGTGCAAGGTGCCTATAATTAAATAAAATCAAACAACAAAATAAATAAATACAAACTAAATAAAAATAGTAGGGTAACTGACTTAATTTCGGCCACCTTTTTTTATTTTTTTGAATAAGTTTTTTCTGGCTTTTTCAATCAAGCCAAAATTTGGGCTAAAAATCAAACAATAGCTATATTTGTTATTCCAGTGCAAAATTTGAATATTTCTGTTACACTTAAAAATCAGTGAAGGTTTAAACTTTTTTTAAAGTGGCCGAAGTTAAGGCGCGTGCCATTTATTTCGGCCACCTACGAAAAACTGGCCATAACTATTGCTTAAACGAACAATAAAAATTTCTAAAGGTTGCAAATTTACCCTTAGGTATTGTTCTTGGTACATATAACTTAATTTTTCCTGTTTGCGAACTTTAATAGTTATTAGCAAGACTTTAAATAATTATGTCAAAACCTTAAAAAAACAAGTTTTATTAACTTGTATTTTTTGTTCAATTTTTATTTTTGGCTTAAAAAACGTCAAAACAAAGTCAAACGAGCAAAAAAAATTCTTTATAAATACGGTAGTACAATGATATTTAAAAACAGCAAAAAACGGCAGGTTCTTTCACCTAAACTTTCAGGTGGCCGAAATTAACGGAATCTTAAAATACGCAGTTAGTTAAACGCATTGCAAAATGATTTTGAAGAAAATATCAAAACATGAAGATTAACAACTTTGAGCCTTAAATAGAATATATTTTAAGGTTATATATTGCTTCGTTCTAAATTTGATGCAGTTTAAACACAAAGCAAAAATTAAGAAAATCACAAAAAATTCACTTTTTGTATGAAAATGTTGATAATGTAGAATAGCAAAAATAAAAATAACTTTTGCAAAAACACTTTATTAAACATTAATCCAGTTACTTTTGTGCTAGTTCTTTTGTGTTTTAAAAATAAGCCAATTTTCTAACACCCTAAATTGGTGGCCGAAATTAAGGCGTGGCCGAAATTAAGTCAGTTACCCTAATTCTTAATAATAGATTTTAAATAATATTAGCACAACCGGCCAAGGCGTTTTTTAAAATTTATGTAAGAACGTGCCTGGAACAGGAAAATATTGGGTAAAAAACTTAATTTTAAAAATAATTCCAAAGTAAGCAAATAATAATGAATCAATATCACATATTTTCGTACATAACTTAGACATCTTTTAAATTATTTTTGTTCAGCTTTGGTTTTTTGGCCCACAATTTTGTTGTGATAAATACGTATCTATCGTAAAAAATTTTAAAACCGGGGGATGAGGCGGGTTAGGACATCCGCACTAAGATGGATAAGCACATTTAATATTGATTGTTTTTACCCACCAATATCTATTTTGTTTGAGCGGTGGAAGTGAGCTCAATTACAAAGACACAAATTCACATTTTTATCTAATTTTTTAGCATTGGTTAGAAATATCAACTAAAAAGATGTGCCCTACTCCTCAATGTGAGCTTTGTGGTTACAATTACCGTACGCATAGTTGTTTCCGAGTAAGTTCAAATATTTTTAAATAGTTAAAAATACATACCATTTAGCATAGGGGACTTAACTACGCCAATTATCATTGTACAATATGTGGAACCAGTTTACAAAGTAGTGTTGAGAACCAAACTCGAAGCGCCATCGGAAACATTAGCTTGCTAACATATGTTTTAACTCTAACTTAAAATTACCTATTCCACCCGACTTCAAACTCGCTTTTCTGTGGCTTTTCAATGAATCATTTATAAACAAAGTCTTTGAAAAAACATGCAGTTACACAAAAAATTAAGTTATTCTATCTCTCCAATAATATTTCCATTTATTATACCTAAGTTTTTCCAATACTTTAAATGTGTGGTGCGGAGTCAAACTTTTGTCTTTGATTTTGATAATTTTTTGTGAAAACATTACTTCTGCCGCCAATAGTCCACAAAATTTTTTTCAACGAAATATCTCCAGCGGTTCAGGAGTTATGACCCCCAAAAATGGTGTATTGGAGAATTCTGTACATGACAGATTGCTCAATGGGTAAAATGATTTACGTTACAAATTATGCACTCAAAGAAAGCGGTTACTTTTTACTTTAGTTTGATACCTTGATCATTAAGATTGGTGCAATATTTGTCGAAATATTGCGTTTCCCGTACAAAAAATCCGCAACTTTTTCATTGAAAACACCTAACAAAGGCAGTTATTTTGTGATGCCCAACCTTTCTTTCCTTTACTTCGTGTTTTTAGCAAAAAAATCAAGAGATTTTTGTATAAAAAACTCAATATCTCGACAAATACTGCACTGATTTTTACAATCAAGGTATCAAATTAAAGTAGAAATTAGCCGCTTTTTAAGTATATAATTTGTAACGTAAATCGTTATACCCATTCAGCAATCTGTCACGTACAGAATTGTCGAAAAATGTCATTTTTGGGATGTCATAACTCCTGGGCGCGCATTCTGACGCGCGGTTAAAATTTACCCCGGGTTAACTTTTTTTTACGTGCTTAAGGATGCGAGTGAAAAATCAATTTTACCTAGGTAAAAGTCGGGTTAAATTTTTTCTATTGTTTAAAGAATAAGAATTTATCCAACTCGAGAGGTGGTTAAATATTTTCTCCCGAAGGATTAATTTAATAAGAAATAAAATACGCGCATTGATTAATTTTTTTATTTTGCGCGAGGTGGTTTTGCGGCGCGAGAAAAAAAAATTTAAAAAAATTCATTGCAATCATTTTCTGTCCCATATGCGGCAGGTTTATTTATTTTCAATATATATTTATTTTTTTATTTTTTTTTTGAAATGGATTTATCGGGGTAAATATAAGGGTTTCTTCAGAATGCGACCCCTGAACCACTGAAGATATTTTGTTGAAAAAATTTTTGTGGACTATTGGGGTCAGGGGTAAGGTTTTCTTAAAAAAAATTATCAAAATCGAAGACAAAAAGTTTGACTCTGCACCGCACCTTTAAGCTATACACTAAGGACTAAGACATATTTGATTATAAACTGCAGAGTTGACCAGATGCATAGCTGCTAGTGCATACCATTGTTCTATAGACTATAGGATTGTTGTACCTGTTAAAATGAAAAATAAGAATTTTTTGATAAGATAAGAAATTTCGGTGTTGTCAATAAAATTGTCATCAGTATTTAAAACAAAGTAAAACAGAACATTCTGAAAAAAAAGTTAAAGCGCCACGTGTACTGTTTAGTTTTTATTTATTTTCACTAACTATGCTAGATTAAAAAAACAACTAAAACATATTGATTATTGTGATTATATAGCTATGATCTTGATGATTATTAAAAAAATTATTGCTATTATATCCCAATAATGCTATAAATATCAAATTCATTTTTGGCTATATAAACAAATAAATAAAAATTAAATAGTACATTACGTCCGAAATTTATGTCAAAACACCTGTTTCAAAAGGTCTTTGAAAATCTTGCAAGCGTTTTAAAACTATATGCTTGCGTGCTATTCAAAGAATTAATATATATTCTACTTAAAAAGACAGTCTCCTATTTATTTAATTACCACAAAAACTTAAAACATCTTGGTTCAAGTCTGATCTTTTTCTGCTATCAAAACAAATACGTTTACCTGGCAAATTATAAGGTCCACTAATTTCTCTGCAATAATAAAAAATGTTCTAGCTCAAAGGCCTCCATTTTCCTCGGTGCTCCAATGTGGACAAGGTGCTGCACGTGGTGTTCGTGCTGGTGCTCATTGTGATGATCGGCTGCGCCGGACTCAGCATTCTCTACCTAAAGGGAGACCCCACCGGTTCCAGGTATTTTTTATGTTTAATCGACCTAAGACACATTAGGATTAATTTGCATACGGTTTGGTTGAAAATTGTGTTTGCAACTGTCTAAACTCTTTAATTTTTTTGTTGGAAAATAACGCAAAAACTGTTGAAATACTATTACTGAAATAAACATCCTACGAAACGACCAATCAGCTGTGTGCCAACCATGCTTATGCAAATTATTTCTTACGTGACTTTTGTCGATTGTCAAATCATAAGATTCCGTAAGCGTGAAAAGATAAGTATTTTATCAGAAACTGTCGCTCTTTGTGAAACCGCGCGGTTTCATTGCTTGCGGCTGCGCAGAGAAAGGTTGATTTTATTGCAGGGAATATTTTACATAACAAATTCAAGCTTCACGGAATTTTGTCGATTTAGGCCATAAATTTTTGTTTTTCTATTTTTACAAATAGTGACATATAATCAAACGTGATTATGTTAACGGACAATTAAAGATTTATGTTCCAAAAGTGCCAAAAAAGACGCCCGTTCTTGCTAGACTTACAAAAATTAATAGATATATCCATTTTAATTGGTAGACTGCGGTAAAATTTAAAAAAAAAACAAGTTAAACAATTTTAAGTGAAACTTCAATTAACTATGGATAAAAGAGGTTATGATTTATAATAGGTTTAGTGTATGAAAGCATTTTTTTGTACAAATTTATTTATTACAGTAGTTTTACTTAAGACATGCTAAAGTTTTGGTTTTACTTATTGTTTTTTTGTTTTACTTTCTATTTTTATCCAATTTCGGTTATATATGTTAGCAGGGTAGGAAATGATATTGAATTAACGCTTTTAAACATTGTAATAGTGTTATTATTTCCTTTATTCTTTAAATTCTTTTTGACGCACTATTGAAAATTACCGTTGAAAAAATAGTTGATTCTTTATCAGCTTGTTCATTCTGGTAAACTTTTGCAAGGAATATATTTTGCCTCTAATAATCTATAAATTTTACACAATTAATGTCCATACGATTTCGTTTAATTTACATCCAGCATGGGTTGCGCGAAGCTGATTGAACGTGCAGTATTTTCTGCATGACTTTCCGACCAAAAAATTAAGGGTAGTCAACAGTTCCAAATACACTCTCTTTTAAATACGTGAAATTCAGCATTCATAAATTCTCAGTTCAATGTGTCAAAAACAGATATTTATAATTTCTACTAATGTTTAACTAATTTTGTTTTGCTCTTTGTTTTTCTTTATAATTTTCTCTTTTTTGAGATGAATATTATAATAAACTACAGATGTCGAAATCTCTATAAATGTTCTTTGTTATATTTTTTAAGAAAGGGTTGTAATTACAAAGAGATATGCAGTTTTTAAAATAAAAAAAACTTTTATTATGCGTTACAATGTATTATGATATTTGCAGGTCCCGAGAAATGGGAACAGAGGACATAATAGTGATAACGTGTTCTATCCTATTTTTCTGCTCCTTCTTTGTTGCGGTGTTTACACAATACCGGGCGGAAGCATCTCTCTGCAGACTGTTTTTTCGCTGCTGGCTCATCAACGAACACTGGCGAATAAAGAACTACGTTAAAAGCGAAGATCCAGATTGGATTTTACGAAATTTAGAAAAAAGCAAGAATATTGAACCGGTGTGACATGCTATGTAAAATGAGCTAGTAAATTCGGTTGCGGTATTAGTGAAAAACAGTCAAGTGTCGTTTTCTGAAAATTCTTACTTGAATTATTGCACGATATTAATGCTAGTCAAAATTTATAATACATAAAGCTGTCAATCATTGCAAAAATTTATCTGCATAGCTAAAGTGGACCTCCATAAGGCTTAATTCAATGCGATCACAAAATTTTAGTTTTAACAACTCTAAAATTATACATTTAGTTCGTCGATAGAAATTTCAGCTAGATGTTTATTATTATATGGATCTACTATCACAAAATAAATTATAGCCAGTTGTAATTTACGTTCGAACTCAGCCTTCATTAGAAATTCTTGCCTTGACTTTTGTAAGTTCCGCTATAAATACATAATATTCATACCGTGAACTAGGGACGCAGTGTAAGGATAAATTTAAAAAAATTGTAAACTGATGTAAAACCTATGTACTGTATTCATTTAATTATGCATTATTAAACCAAAAAAAAAAATTTTGACAAATTTTATGTGTCATGCATGGCCAAATACACCCTTAATTCAATTGAAATTATTTAAAGCATACTTAATAATTTTTTTGCAGTAAATCATTCAGGGTTTAATCCAATACATCGTGCTCAACGAAGTAAGTTTGGTTTCCTATTGGGAAATTGCAAAGTAAATTACGATATTTTTACGTGAATTTTCTAAAAATAAAATATTAATAAAAAACGGTTAAATACTGTTTGCTTTATTTCTAGAACTTAAGGCCTGTTTTAAGCTATTTTTTGCATATTCTTGTTCATTTTGTGTAATTGGACATTTCGTATTTGATTAAAACATCATTTTGCTAAATACAGTGACGTCCGGTTTTTTTATTCGGAAAAAACTGCATATCATTGGAATCCGGTTGTGCCTTTGCGCAGTCAATAAAAACACAGAAAAGTATGTCAGTATTTTATATGTCAGTTGAATGGGGTTTTTTTAATACAAAAATCAGCACTATTTATAAAAATATATTTTTATTCAGAAGGCAAACATCGAAACAACACAACACCCTCTTAATATTTATTGAACGATAACACGAGTTTGGAAAACAATATCCAGCTCATGCATTTCCATCCCTTCTTAAATCAATTTGTTAATTTTTTTTGTTTTCTTTTCACGTGATATTTTCTTAAACAACGAGTTGTTACTTTTCCAGTTATTTTCATCCTTATAGAATTCATCTTTATAGTTTGCAATTTCGGTTTTTTTTTAATTTGAAAACTTAATCTTAAAGATGCGATACAGAGTCAAACCATTTTGTCGTGAATTTAAAAATGTTTTCGAGAAAAAGATCACTGGAATTTCCCTCCAAACAACTTTCGTGGCCTGAGGATTTTTTAGCAACGCGATATCAGATTCAAATCAAAATTAAAATGACATTAAAAAATTAAAAGCGGTTTTAAATTTAGAATTCTAATATATGTCTAAAAGTTTGCTTGAAGATTTTGCATATTCTAATTGTTTTTGACCAATAAATAATAAATTAATATAAAAAACTCAAATAAAAAGAAACTAAATTAAAAATTTCGCATTATGAGTCAGTTCAAATTTGTATCTAATAGATTAATAATTAAAAAAACAAACAAGAATTAAAAAATTTATTTACGTTCTTATTGACGCATCGTGGGTAAACCGCTTATTTTTTTATTTTACATGCAGTATATCTGGGATAAAGCGGGAAATTTACTGTAACTATATGATTATGTGCTGTTTTATATTAATTATTGTGTTGGAAGCTGGATAAATATTTTGATTTTAAATGAAAAATGAGTAATTTTAACTACGATGTTTGTACTTGGTGCGGTAAATATGGTAAAAAATCACTGCAAAGAAACTTTTAACTCTTACCAAATTTTAAATTTTTGATGCAAAAAGTGTGTTTATTATTTAGTATTAAGATGAAATTAATTAATGTGGTTTTTTCCACATTCTGTCTACAATTGCTTTGTATCAAATAACCATGACGACATAAAAGCGGACACAAAACTTACAGTAAAAACCAATTATGTAAACGTAAATGTTTTAAAACTGAATGATGGCCGCTATATTGTAGCTGTGTTATATTCCATAATTTTCACAATTTTTTTTGCCTGCAAGCTGTGAAACAGCCCGTTTGTATAAAATTCTGTGATATTTTTATGTAATTATTTTGTAATCTCAATGTTTTATTGTGGTCTGCTATCGCTATGTACAGTTGTAAAATTATTTTGCTAAATTAATTCATATTAGATAATTGTGCCAATAAAACATAAAAAGAACTGCATTCTCTGAACACCAAGAATGTTCGGTACGCTACATGTACATGTTCATAAACACTTACCCTGAGATGTAATGTGGTAACTTTCTTTTCGAACTGTAAACAAGAAACTTGGATTTCTTGCAAATTTATATGAACTGGAAGTTGTAAAAAAGGGGATTTAGTAAGATAATAGATAGAACACCTTTAATACATAAGCACGTATATGGAAGAAAAAAACAATAACATTTTGTCTTGTAGTCGAAATTAACAATTGATTATAAAATATACCATAGACAAATTAAAAAAAACCACATCGTTGTTGAGTATTTTCTCAAAAAAATAGTTTTATTCATTGATTATTTGTCGATATTGAATGAAATTGGATACCTAAGCTTATTAAAAAGGTTCATCAAATTCCGTTCGCTATTTACGATTTCGATTTTTTTTATAGGATACCCGTTTTTTAAAGCATATATTGTTTATTTAGTTTTTAACATATCAGTGTTTAAGCAAAAACACATATAGCCTTGTGATTTCATATAGTCTACCAAAAGTCTTATTAAAAATTAATTGTTTCACGTACGCTTTAAATCCAGCGCAACGCAAGTGTTTATTACGTGAAAGATTGTACATTGATTATTTAGCAGTTGTGAGCAAAAAAAGGTGGAAATATATATTGCATTATTGGGCTTTGTATTTTAAGTTCAAGTTGTATTTTGACCATAGATAACTTATGAAAATTATTGAAGTCAAGACGTTAAAATTAATCAAAATACTAAAACACATAATTTAAATCAAAATGAATTATTCTTTAGGGCGACGTTGCTAGCACCGACAAGGGTGCGAAGATGCCAGCCGAAAAATCACTGTTCTAATGAAAAACGAGGCTTTAATCAATAAGTAGACAAGTTCTGAATAAAGGTTTTTAGTGTAGGTAGAGGGTACAACTAAAGACCACTAGCGCCAATCATATGTAGGAAAAAAATTGAGAAACAGCAAGTGAAACATTAAAAAAAATATTTAGGTTTAAAATTAGTTTCAAAGCATAAATTTCTACTTTATTTTTGCTAATTCAAAATCATTGTCCACGAAAATACTATATATTGTAATCTTTAATAAAAAACCAAATTATATTTAGCACAAACTGATAAATTAAAGCTCTTTAACATGATGAAACATATCATCGTGTAGCAATTTTAATTAAGTAACAAGTTTAAACTGAAGAAACTAAAAAATTTAAGATTTTTTCAAATTTTATTTTTTTTCTTTTTGTATCCTTTCGTACAGTAAAAGACGCTGATTCAGAACTAAAGCTAAAGTCTTTCAGGCTAAAAATAAGGACGTAACCATTCGCCGCCAGGAAGTAAACAATAAACCCATGAGCGAGAAAAACTAAAAAAAAAGTTTTCAGCGGTTATGTAACCAATTATTAAATAGTTGAGTCATGTGTTTCTGCACGTGATATTTTTTTAAAAAAACGAATGGTTATTTTACCATTCATCTAATTTTACCCTAATAGAATTTATCTTTAGTTTATTGTTCTATCACGGAGCTATTGACCGCCTCACTTCTCTCTTCAGTCTCTATTTTTTATTTGGTTTCATTTATGAAACATTAACGTAGTGGATTTTATTATTTATACTTTATATACTCAACCGCTTAAGGAGCTTTGCGTGTACACTCCGCTCAAGACTCTTTAGGTTGAAAAACTTTAATGGCTGTTTATAGGTGTAATTTTATTTAAAATGGTACATTAAATAATACGCCTTGTGAAAATCCTTATTAGACGTCTTTCAGGGGACAATATTTTTCAGAATAGGGAGGGGCGGGAGGGTGCAACAAAGGGGAGCTTTCAAAAAAGGGGAAGGTCCAACCCTAAACAAAGTTTCGGAAAGGGAAGTCCAGGGAGGTCCAAATCCTAAACGCTATAAAAGGGCTAGAAAATTTTCTGCACTTCGAGCCGAGTGTTTATTAATAGTTAGTTATATATACCAAATATTTCATATTTTTCGTTTAAACTCAATTTTTCGTTTAAGCCCATAAACGAAAGAAACACTTTTTACCAACAATTTAATACTTCAAAATTTTCGTTTTATAAAATATTATTTATTTGACAATATTAACAAAGGTTATATTTAATTACTGTCGAGTAAAGCAATAAACAAGATTTTTTTTAAATTATTTTTTCTTAGCATTATTTTTTAAATATAAATCTTACTAACCTACAAAAGGTGGGGGGTCCAGCGTGGTTGTACCAAGATTACACAGTAATACAAATTTGGAAGGATAGACCAATTAAAATAAACATGAAGGGTGTTTTGAAGATTTTAATACAAAATAACTTCTATTATATGCCATAAAAATTTATTGAAAAATTAAGCAATTCGCAAAAATATTAAAAGAAATATTATGATATTTGAACATTCGCGCTTTTTCGAAACGTAATAACATAATAAAAAAGAGAAAAAATCAAGGGCTGAGCGGAGCGAAGCGCCAGAAAAAAATTTTAAACATGACCTCTCTGGATCCTCAAATTTTTAGCCTTGCCGACCCAAAAGGGGGTCTAGACCCTTTGGATCCTCCCTGGCTACGCTCGTCTCTCAACTTTTTTCACTACTTAACGATGCACAGGGATGTTGTTATTGTATTTTATACTTTGCGTGTTAGTTAAATAGATATTTTGCATTTTTCACTCACTGCATTGAAGTTTACAATGTAAAATATAGAATAAGTTTATTTTGGCAATTTGAAGATAGACGTGATCGGATTTCGTTTTTGTTGATGACGGGATACGAACTTTGAGATTAACAGACACATTTTTCATTCAAAAAAATTTAAAAAAAAAAGTTTCGGATTAAACAGCAAACGTTATTAGGACAACTGTCCCGAACAACCATTCACTGTTAAACTTGTAAATCAATGCTACATTTTAAATATGCAACAAATTATTTATTTTTTGCTAAAAAGCTAAAAAAATATTTCTATGGCAAATAAGAAGCTTAAATTTTTCCAGGACATGTTTAAAAAAAATGAATTTTGGCAAAATTATTAAAAGTTTTTAATTATTATATTTTCAGAATTCTCTTAAATTTCAATGTATTTAAACGTTGCCTGGATATTTCGAATTGACTTATAATCCTTGAAATATTTCGCTCTAGGCTTACGATACTCCATCGATTATGAACACATGAAGCACTAGTACTATGGACAGAAAACGAAAATTCGGCGAT
>JASAMX010006672.1:0-14316 GCA_030248175.1 Microlaimidae sp. YZB2_3
TTAAGATTCCGTTAATTTCGGCCATTTTAAAATTTAGGTGAAAGAACCTGCCGTGTTTGGTGTTTTTAAATTTCATTGTACTACCGTATTTATAAAGAATTTTTTTTCGCTCGTTTGACTTTGTTTTTACGTTTTTTAAGCCAAAAATAAAAATTGAACAAAAAAATACAAGTTATTAAAACTTGTTTTTTTAAGGTTTTGACATAATTATTTAAAGTATTGCTAAGAATAACTATTAAAGTTCGCAAACGGGAAAATTAAGTTATATGTACCAAGCAAAATACCTAAGGGTAAATTTGCAACTTTTAGAAATTTTTATTGTTCGTTTAAGCAATAGTTATGGCCAGTTTTTTGTAGGTGGCCGAAATAAATGGCACGCGCCTTAACTTCGACCACTTTAAAAATATTCAAACCTTCACTGATTTTTAAGTGTAAAAAACAGAAATATTCAAATTTTGCAGTGACAAATAACAAATATAGCTATTGTTTGATTTTTAGGCCAAATTTTGGCTTGATTGAAAAAGCCAGAAAAAACTCATTCATAAAAAATAAAAAAAAGGTGGCCGAAATTAAGGCAGATACCCTACATTCTTTATAAAAAATACCGCAGATTTGTCGGCATTTTAATGCAAAATAAAGTTCATTTTTAAAAATTCCCCAAAACACCAAAGAGAAAATAAAAATATTGCCCATTAAAATAAAAACGGTAGTGCAGTGGATGGTCTTTGGATACGCATTTGAGGGTCCTAAGTTCGAAACCCTCAGTAGTAGTGTTTTTTCTCGCCTAGGCATATTTCTAACATAAATATTAATGTTTAATTTCATTTCTTTATTTTTTTACATGAAAAAAAAACCCGAATGAAAATAACGAATACTTATTTTAAAGAAATTACAATTGTGCACATTTGCATGTCATATCCTTTTGCTTCTTACACGTATCATTTTTAAACTAAACTGAAAATTTTTTTGTTCCTGGTTATTTTTTAAACAAATAGTCCTTTTAAGTAATTGTGGACATATTTTTCATATTTTTTAATTTATTTTATGACAAATTAATACAAATGTAATTTCTTAATTTGTTTTCGCGGTTTTTTTATATTAAAAGAGGTTAAATTTGCCCTTATTTAAATTATTTAAATTTGTATGAATGTGATTTGAAACTGGCATAATAATATATTTGTGTTATTTATTCTGGTTTTCACGCAGCATCTGTTTTTTGTCGCTTATTCGAGTTTTAATAAAAGGTACGGTATTAAATTGTAAAAGTTTTTGAAAATCGGCCAGCAAGACAAAATATGTTTAGAAACATGGTTTTCAAAGCATTTTTCGTGACACCCGTCCGTCACGATGACACCCGTCCGTCACGATGACACCCGTCCGTCACGATGACACCCGTCCGTCACGATGACACCCGTCCGTCACGATGACACCCGTCCGTCCGCTGGTTGTCTTTCGCATGGCCGCGTTTGTAAAACACGAGTGTCACACCTTTGTCCCGAATCATCGTATTATCCACCTTTGGTATTATTAAATATGTCATTCGACCAAAATTTTGAATAAAGTAAACCTTCAAAATTTCAGCCAAACATTTTTATTTATTTTATTTTTCATAAAAACCAAAGCCTTTTTTAACATTACAAACAAAAGGATTTTTTTATTTTTTTAATTATACGCATACCATAACTTTAAAAATATATAATATAACGCAAAATGTGCAACTCCTGTAAAAAATGGCGAGAGCGTATGCTATTATAATGGCATATTTTTAGAATAGGCCATTAGAATAGTACATTTCTTTAAATTATGCTATTATAATGACATTCTATCCACGGAAATGCTCATGAATTAAATTATTTTTTATTGTGTTCCGGGCATTGGGTATAAAGTGACGTAGAGAATAGCATGTTTTCAGAAAAATCTGCGCGAATATTTTGCGCCATTATAATAGCAGTGCCATTTAAATTCACTATTCTAAAAGTATGTCATTATAATAGCATAAGCTTTTGCCACTTTTTATACAGGAGTTGCACATTTTTCTTTAAAATATATATTTTTAGTAACATCAATATAAGTGACATATTTAAAAAACATAGTTTTCGTTTTTATTAATAAAAATAGATCCTAATAAAGTTTAAAAATTTGAATAGAATATTTGTATTCAACCATGAAAACTATATATTTAATTAACTACTGATTTAATTTAATTTGCTTATATTAAGTAAGTGCATCATACAAAATGCATTATTATAGTTTACTCGTAATTTTTAATGATACTCATAAATAAAAAATATAAAACATGTTAAAATGTTAAAATCACTTCATAACACCGAGCATTTTATCATTATAATGTTTTTGTAATTTATTAACCCGTTCCCGTCATGGCTTTTTCCCCCGTTACAACCGTGAAACCTTCGTACGACAAAGGTGAATCTTTCGTCTCACGGTGCGGTAGTATTTGGGTGGTGGTATTTTCGTATTACAAATCTCGTACGTAAGCCTTACCGCCTAAACTCTACGCATGACCTGGGACGTACTTCCGTCATATATAATTTTTTGTGCGCGAATAGTGCCTAGTGAACGAGCAAATTATGGTTAAAGCTGTACAGTAGCAATATTCAAATTTTTGCAACATGAAATATTTTACGTAATACATTGTATCCGTGACAAAAATCTGCATATCGCTACCGTACAGCTTTAACCATTGCAATTGGCTCACTCACTAGGCACTATTCGCGCACACAATTATGTATGACGGAAGTAGAGTTAGGTCATAATATAGTTTCACGGTTGTAACCGAGGAAAAGGCAATCACGGGAACGGGTTAAATATAATTGTTAGAAATTTCAACTGTTCTTCCAAAATACTGAGCGCTATCTTGAGCCAAGTAATTTTTGAAGAACTCTTGAAATAGGCAAAAACTCAAGCAGCAAATTAGATATGCAGCAAATATTGGATAAAACCTCAAAAAATAAAAGCAAATACTCTAGACAAACCATACTGGCTGGTTTTTTTTAAGAAAGAAGAAATAGAAGCAATTAAAATACGACAAATTGTCGTTATGATATGAACCAATTAAAATTTTTTAAAAAATGAAAATTGTTTGTAAATAAAAAATTTCGTTTTTAATCCTTTTTTGCATGCAAGTGGGATGATTATAAGTGATATGGAAAAAGTTACATCATTTATTTACATGTGGTTTGCTTAAGCACTTAGCGGTTTTTAACGTTTGAAAAATTTTCTTATTGAAAAAATAATATATAAACAAAATATGCTTACAAATTTAAGTAAGTTTTGATTAAATTTTTATTTGTGTGTTTGTTTTAAACACACCTTTTTATTTAACGTACATACCTGTATCCATCACAACCAAATTCTTTAAAACAGCACATCACTATATAATTATTGTAAATATTATGCTATATATCAGATATACTTACAAGTTATATAAAAAATGAGCGGTTTAACTGCTATGTGTCATTTAAATAAAAATTTGTGCATAAGAAGTAAGAACTGATCCGCATAAACATTAAAACAACTTTTGTTCCTAACATTCTACGTAATCAGAGTAAGAGTATATTAAAAACCGAACAGTAAAAAAGCGATAAATTGATGATATTTGCAACAAATGACTTAAATAACTGGGGTGAAAATAGCGTGATGATAAAATAACCTTTCGTTCTTTGAGAAAATATCACATGGGGAGAAACACGTGAAGCAACTTAATAAAAATTGGTTACATCACTCCTGACAACTTTTTTTATTACTTATAATTTCGCGCGTTTATTCTTCATTTCTTCCTGACGGCAAGCGGTTACACCTCTAATTTCAGCCTGAAGGATTTTAGCGTTAGTTAAAAATAGTACTAAAAAATTCATTTTTCAAAAAATTTAAAACCAATTAAAATGCAATCATAATAAAAGCAAACAGTCTTGGTACGATTTTTCATATTATACATTTTACAACGTTTAAATATATTAAAAAATATTGAGTTATCAAACAATCGTATTATTATGATTATATATGTAAACGCTAAATCATCAAAAGTTTTCCTTCAAAACTAATTTTATTACAATTTGTTGGTCGAAGAAGTTTTGGAAGCTGCAGGTAGAGGCTTAGTTATCACGACATTACAAATAATCTAACATTGTAACCATAAATTCAAATTGAGTTTTTATTTGAAATTGGTTGTACATGTATCTAAATTTTTAGAATTTAAATATCTTTTGCGTCGTTAAAATATAGATAAAGGAAATTCAAATCATAAAAAATACACTAAAATAGCGCTAAAATAAAATCAAAATGTGAAAAAATCAAAACGTGCTGTCTAAAGCTGGGATTGACTTCTCTTAGGGCTGGTTCATACTTATGACCAAACGTAAAAGATTTTATGACAAATTTATAAAAGCCAAAACGTCCTTTGGACAAGCCAAAACGTCCTTTGGACTTTTTCCTTTGGACGAAGTATGAACGCTACTTAGAATTTGTCCTTTGGACATAGTCCAAAGGACAAAATCCAAAGGGAAAAGTCCGAAGGACAAAAGTATGAATACGCTGTCCTTTGTATTTTGTACTTTGGACTTTTTCCTTTGGGCTTTTCCCTTTGGATTTTGTCCTTTGGACTTTGTAAAAAAGACAAAAGTCCTTTGGTCTTTGTCCAAAGGATGTTTTGTCATAAGTATGAACCAGCCCTTAATAGTGCAACGGGTTTGATGGGATTAAGATTCTACTTTTTAAATTAGAAGGGATTTTTTATGTTAAAAAACTTGCATACAAAAGCTGGATATAAAAACGAACTTTATATGACACATAATAATTAATTTGAATCATTTTGATAAAAACCTAAACAGAAAATATGTCATTTTTTTCCAAATGATGGAATAAAAAATTGATGTTCTTGTTTAAAAAAGTAAAACTAACACTTACATTTAAAAAAAATTTCCAATGGAGTCGATTAAAATTATTTTAAAAAAAATGTTTTTTGTGTTAAATATTTTTTAGTTGCAAAGTGTCCTCTACTTTTGGAAATTTTGATACCAAAAACACACGAAAAAATATGTTTTTGAGAATCAATTGCTACCGAATTTACTAACTTAGACAAAACAAGCGGGGATGTGTAAAAGTCACAAGACTAAATTTGGTTAGAAAATGACATGGCTTGGGTTTTAAACCACATTTAAAGCACGCAAAACAGGCAATGGTACGTTTTAAAAGTCACCATATTAAAATTGGTAAAAAGAATAACATAGGTTACTTTCCCTAACCACATTTAGACATTAGACATTAGAGGACTGTATTTCTAACAAAGAAAAAATATTAAAAAACTGATAATTTTTTTTTAACAAAACAAAAATAATTTCATTAGGAAACATTAGTATTTTATAAAGTTTTTTTATCATAGTATACACAATTTACATATGTGGCTCAATAAACGCACATGTTTCCAATAATTCTTTTCGAAGGTTTACTTTTGAGCCTAATGGTTCCAATAATTAATGGTTTTAAGTTAATACAGTCTAAATAAGAAAACAAAGTCTAGTAAAAATCAGCTAAAAATCAGTAAACAAAGTCTAGTAACAGCTCGGTGCCATTCTAGTTTTAAATTTTGAATTAATTTTTTAATTAGTCTGCCATTTAAAATGGCTTTAAACAAATTTTTATACTAACAATATTAGGAATATTTAATCGTATCATTTGGCTGAAAAAAAACCCAATATTTTCTATTTGTCTTGAAAAGCACGCTGGCACCTTCGTGGTTTTGGTTAAAATTTTTGTTTTCATCTAAAGAATAAGTGTTACCTCGCCTATTTATTGACGTTCCCACTATACCTTTTTTCGTTGGTGTTTGTATTACGCGTAAGGAACCATATGAAAAAAATATAAAATTAAACGTACGAGTTTTTTCACGAACGGGTAACTTAAAACGGACGGGTAACTTAAAAAAATTAAATTCGCAGTTATAATAAAAAAAACATGTATAAAAACTGTTTTTAAATCTACATTTATAAATAATATTGAAATAATATCTTGTAGAAAATTCTCAAAATTCGATAGCGAATACTTTGAATTTGGTTAATTTGTTTAAATTTGGTAAATTTCTGGCATGTTACGCTTGATTATTAAGTAGAATCACTGGTTTACAGAAAAAACACAAAAACTGAGTTTTTTATAATAATAATTTTTAGGGTACTTCGTTTTTAGAGCTGTATGCAGGGAACAGGAACTTATAACTTTAAAAAATGGGGTTGAGCTTAGATTTAGGCTTCGCTTAGGCTTAGGAATAGGTTTTAGTGATTTTTACTTTCGGCTCCAAGTCCCCAGTACACGGTTCCAAGTTCCCAACTTATGGCTCTAAGTTCTCCGTTTACGGCTCCAAGTTTCCAATATTTGGCTCCAATTTCCAGTTCCAAGTTTCCTCGGCTCGATTGACCCTAAATAGTTTTTTTATGGTGAATTTGAAAATTCGCCACTTCTCGTTTCTTCCGATTGAAATTGGAATAATTTCAAAATTTTGTTTACAAGCTTTAGGTGACTAAACCAAGTGTTTTTCTAATAAATTACAATGTATGGTTTACTCCAAGGCTACCTCGGTGTAAACCAAACTTTTAGTGTAAATTGAAGAAACAGAGGCCGAACAGAAAACGAAAAAAATCAGCAATATTTAAAATTAAAAAGTAGTGACGTTTAGTTTAGATACGTTTTTTTTATCTGAACAATCAGAGAGGTTAACTGTTTATTGTTAAAAATACCATAAAATATCATGAAATATCACATAAATTATAACAACTGTTTTTTTGGGACAAATGACCCAAGTTATTTTATTGAAATTGAACCAAATTTTTAAATTTTGAAGCGCAAATTCTAAATTATCGTGCATTATAATATACACTATAATATATTACCAACAAATTGTTTGTAACTTAATTTTTTAAATCGCCCCTTTTATCTTTTGCACACCAAATTAGTGACGGTTTTTTTATAATATAGGCGACGATACAAAAAAAAGTTGCGATATCGCATATGTGTAATAAACATTCCTTTTAAAATTGTATTTTCAATCATTCCATAATTTATGTACCAGTTTATAGTAAACTTCTTTTAACTAACCATATAACTTTAAAATATTTATATTGAAAAAACCCGAAACGTACCATTAACAGCTTTTTATAATAAATTTATCAAATCAAAACCAAAGTTCAAAAAAACAAAACAAAAATACATTAGCAAAATAAATTTGTGGATTGCTTGTCAAAAGTAAAAATAAAATAATGTGCTAGATAAAAACGGTATTTTGTACTTTTACAATATAGTCTGTTTAATAGTTTTAGTGAAAACCTTTTGTTCCATAATGAAAAACCCAAATTTTTTTTACCTTTAACAAGCAAAATTTAAGGCAAAAAACTAAGACAAACTAAAACACATTACAAAATTAAAAAAAAACAATACATGCATAGAACCGGTATAACGTTATCACAAAAGTTTCACCGAAACAAACAACTGGTACTCGTATTATTCTAAATAACACAGGTTTTGTATTTGATTAATATAATAATTAATATTGCTTCACCGGCTCAATTAAGTTGAAATCACCGTACTCAGCCAACTTAATGATCGATATTACTATAACCAGTCACCCAAAACACATATAAAAACACATGTTTTTGTTACTGTTTCACAATAAATTCATTTTTTAAACCCATATAGTTTTTGATTCACAAAATTTATATACCTCCTTATAAAATAATTATTTAATTTTTTTCAGTTATTTTTATATACAAGAAAATACTATGAAGACCACCAAGAATGCATAAGAGTAGAAAATGTTCGACTGTGTGTTAAACAGTTGTTCAAATTGTAAGTAGATTATTCGACAGTGTAGATTTTTTATCACGTAGAAAAAAAAAATTTGAGAACGCAAAACACCTAGACGAAGTTTTTCAACATAATACACTGTCGAATAATTTAAATTAGTCAAAATATTCAAAGTTTTAACATATAAAATCATTTATACGTCCGATGCAACAGAAAGCCTAGAATATTTGACAACATTACATGAAAAAAACCTCATCTGAGTATTTTACGTTTACAGATTTTTGCAGTTCGAAGTTTGCAAAATGAAAAAATGTAAACGCAAAACGCATACAACAAATTTTTCTACGTAGTACTGTGAAATAATTCAAATTATTCGAAATATTTGATTTTTTAACATGTAAAAAAATTTATACGTTGGATCCAACAAAAACGGTAAATATTTGACAACGTCATGTGAAAAATACATCATCAAAGAGTTATACGTTTGCAGTTTTTTTTTGCTTACAAATTCGCGGTTATCATGTTATCATATCTACGGTATTACGTAGAAAAATTGTCATGTAGATTATACCACAAATTGTGGATTATTCAACAGGTCGTAGTAGATTTTTTTACATAATAAAAAATTTACACCGTGGAATAATCTACCTATAATTTGAACAACTGTTTAACACACAGTCGGACATTCTTTACTCTTATGCATTCTTGACACCACTAATTTACTTAAAATTTAAAATACAACATCACAAACAAAATTTTAAATCTAAATATAAGTTAAATTTCATATGTAACTTGTAAATCAATAAACAATAAACATTGTAAAAAATTTTTAAGAAAAATTTTATTATTCGAAATAAATTTATAAATTATGAAAAAAAAACATATCTTATTATTTTATTAATAAAAATTCGAAATTTTTAGGTGGGATTTTTTACTGTTAGTTTACACAAGTTTTAAAATGTTTTAAACTTTTATAAAGTTGGTTAACAAGAGGCTGTATTGTAACCCACAAAACTTTTTTACACTTTTTTATAGGATTTTTTCATAACTTCAAAATAAATAATTTTGACAATTTTAAATAGAGGTTCACAAAAATATTTTTAAAATTATGCCAGATTCCGCCCCATTTTTGTTGTATTGCTAAAATTACCTCTTGGTGCAAAGACTATCAAAATTTTACGATTCTCAATGTAGGGTTAATTAGTATAAAACATGGTTAAAAATCGATTTATAACAATTATCACTTAAAAAACCAAGCTTTTGAAAGTTTTAAAAAACTTCTGCGTTATAGTTCAACGGCAGTTGAGTTAGATCACTTTCCTATCATCCACATATTGTTTTAAATTTTAGGAATATTTTGATAAACTATTAACTTTATATAAACAAATTTATGAAATACTGATACTGATAAATACTGATGGTTAGATTTAATTAAAGTCATCTTTTGATTATTATGATTTAATACTAGTTATTTTGATTTTACTAATAAGGTACTTACTTGCTTAAACTGCATACTTGTTATGCTTTAGTGAGCTTCCGACATTTAGCAAAAATAAATTATGTTATGTTATGTTATGAAAGTAAATTAATAAATTAACGTTGACGCTTAAATTCGTATTATACTTAGATTAGAAAAAAAGGTTTTATGCCTAATAGCTTAATAATAAAATTTAATTAATAAAATTAATTAAGCTTAAAAGTAATAAGACATGTATGATACTGTTAGATTTGCGTTTCCAAAAATAACTTTGTAACACGGCATTAGAACAAAAAACCAAACATTTATAAAATGTAAAATTAAATCATTTAATAAAAGTTTTTGAGACACTTTAAAAAAAACCTGAGGTACATTTTCAGTCCTACACCCGTTTAAAAATATATCTCACTTTAGAAAACAATAGGCACCTTGCACTGGAACTCGGTTTATACATGAAGTATGCAATATACATAAGTGTCACCATAATGGATAAAATTAATTCAGAAGTATTCTTCGCTACTGTTTGAAATCTGCAACACAAAGTGGTACTTTCATTTTGGTCAAGCTTTATGTATATTGCATACTTCATGTATAAACTGCGTTTCTGTGCAAGGCCTATAGCTCGGTGCCATAAGGCTAGGCGTCAAATATAGGAAAAGTTAAGATCAAAATACCACCCACCCCTCCCAGTATCATGATTAAGCAAACAAGTTAAGTTTACAGTATTATAGTTAAACTTACAAATCATAGTTTTAACCCATTTTCACGGCACAAAAATTATTTAACTAAAATTTTGCTCCACTATTTATATTTGTAACTTTCGCAATTTGGTGTTTTTGTTATTAAGGAAGAAGTTTCAAAATAATAGTATTTTTGCTATTGATATATCGATATGTATAGGCTAAGGCTTCAACTCTATCGAAGAGATGGATGTTTGCCTACCTAGGTCTAGGTCTAGGTTTATGTGAGAGCAGATAGCAGAGCGTGCAATGAAACATTAGTTAAAGACCACTCTGAGTCAATTTTTCCAGACATGTGGCCGCTAGAAATACGTCTGAAGTAGGAAATTCGTACTTAAAGATACTAAAAATTGCATAACAACCATTCTTAAACCATTCACATAAAAAACGTACGTGAAAAAATTACTAGTAAATTTTTTCATATAACAGTTATATATGTTATTTGATAATACACACTGAACTTTTTTAACTGAACAACTATTCATTATAACTGCAAAATTCCGTTTTGGAACTGCCTGTTTTGTCGTCTAAGTTGATCAATTTCCTGCTTTAGTCGACTGATTTCATTCTTTTGTGAGACATCTTTAGTGTTCAAACTCAAAAAAAAAGGAAAAATAAAAAAAAAAAAAAAAAATTATACAATATTTAGTTTTAAATATTGTTTTAAAACTATTAAACAAAACATAACCCGTCCAAAATCAGCCTATTTTAAATGTTGTATTGAATGATTCATCTTCAATAGTATGGTTGCATCAAAAACACACCTACAAATTAAAAAATATAGTCTATTACTCCCAACGGGCCGGACCCCCCCCCCCCCCCCTCCCCCTGCCTTGACCTCCCTTCTAGGGGGTTCCAACCTGCCTTAGTCAATGTTTGCTAGCATATGTTAAACATAGGTTTCTTTCCTCCTCCTGCCTCCAGTCCTACCTCCTCCACCCCTGCCTCCTCCCTGCCTCCGAGGCAGGTGGGAGGCAGGGTGAGGCTAGGAAAACTGCCTCGGAGGCAGGTAGGAGGGCCTCTCCTCCGAAACTATCTAACATATGCTTGACATAGAAGCATATCTTGGAGGGGGGAGGACACCCCGCCCGGGGCAGCAGGAGGCAGGTAGGAGGCAGGTAGATTACTTTTTTCCCATTCTCAGGCACCCCATTTTACCTTAATAATGGAGTTACATATTTTTTTAATTTGTAGGTGTGTTTTGGTCAACCATCCTATTGAAGATGAATCATTCAATACAACATTTAAAATAGGCTGATTGATTAAAATTTTATGTTTGTTTTAATAAAAAAATATTTAAAATTATTTAAAACTAAATATTGTATAATTATGTTTTATTATTTTTATATTTGTCTTATTTTCATTTGGACAATTCTAAATTCATAGCCCCACAAGTATGATCGACTAAAGCAGGAAATTGACCAAGCATTATTTATAACCAGTTAAACGCACAAACAGGGTTTAGGCAGTTCATTTGGAGTTATAATGAATAGTTGTTCAATTTCAAAAAATTTCAGTGTGTATTATCAATTAACATATATAACTGTTATAAGTTAAAATAATCATTCCTTTTTTTACTCAGAATGGTTGTTATGCAATTTTTAGTATCTTTAACTAATTTCCTACTTTAGTTAAAGTTTACAGTGTCTGAAAAAATTGACTCAGAGGGGTCTTTAACTAATGTTTCATTGCACGTTCTGCTATATGCTCTCACATAAACCTAGACCTAGACCTAGGTAGGCAAACATCCATCTCTTCGATGGAGTTGAAGCCTTAGCCTATACATATCGATATATCAATAGCAAAAATACTATTATTTTGAAACTTCTTCCTTAATAACAAAAACACCAAATTGCGAAAGTTACAAATATAAATAGTGTAGCAAAATTTTAGTTAAATGATATTTGTGCCGTGAAAATGGGTTAAAACTATGATTTTGTAAGTTTAACTATAATACTGTAAACTTAACTTGTATGCTTAAACATGATACTATACTACTCAAGAAAAACATAGAAGCTTGCGAAAAAAGAACACTTGCAGATTTCAAACAGTAGCGAAGAATGCTTCTGAATTAATTTTTCCGTGTGTTGACGCCCAGCCTCATTGTTTTCTAAAGTGAGATACATTTTTAAACGGGTGTAGGACTGAAAATGTACTTTATTTTCTTAAAGAAGTTTTAGAAACTTTTATTAAATGATTTAATTTTACATTTTTATAAATGTTTAGTTTTTTGTTCTTATGCTTATGTTACAAGGTTTTTTTGTGTGGAACGAAATTAAAAGATATCATATATGTCTTTATTGCTTTAACTAATTAATTTTATTAATTAAATTTTATTATTAAGCTATTAGGCATAAAACCTTTTTTTTCTAATTTAAATATAATACGAATTTAAGCGTCAACGTTAATTTATTAGTTAATTTTACTTCATTTTAATAACATCTATATTATTTGGTTGAATACTGAAGAAAGCATAACAAGTATGCACTTTAAGCAAGTGAGTACTTTATTAGAAAAATCAAAATAACTCAGTATAAAATTATAATAATCGATAATTATTTTTATCAATGGAATTTTACTTTAATTAATAATATTAACCATCAGTATTTATTATCAATAGTATCATACATCAATTTTGTTATTAAAAAGTTAATAGTTTATGAAATATATTCCTAAAAATTTGAAACAATATGTGAAAAGATAATAATCACTAACTGCTTTTGAACTATAAAAAGCTTTTTTAAAATAACTCTTTTTTAGTTACTGTTTTAAATGATTTAACCCTGTTTTTACATTGACCCTACATTTCAAATCCATATAGTTTTTGCACCAAGAGGTAATTTTAGCAATACAACAAAAATGGGGCGGAATCTGGCATAATTTTAAAAATATTTTTGTGAACCTCTATTTAAAATTGTCAAAATTATTTATTTTGAAGTTATGAAAAAATCCTATAAAAAAGTGTAAAAAAGGTTTGTGGTTACAGCCTCTTGTTAACCAACTTTTATAAAAGTTTAAAACATTTTTAGAACTTTCTGTATAAACTAACAGTAAAAAATCCCACCTAAATAATTTTTTCAAATTTTTTATTTAATAAAATAAAATAAGAATATGTTTTTTTTCATAATTTATAAATTTATTTTCAAATAATAAAATTTTTACTTTAAAAATTTTTACAATGTTTATTGTTTATTGATTTACAAGTTACATATAAAATTTAACTTATATTTAGATTTAAAATTTTATTTGTGATGCTGTATTTTGAATTTTAAGTAAATTAGTGGTGTTCATAGTATTTTCTTGTATATAAAAAATAACTGAAAAAAATTAAATAATTATTTTATAAGGAGTCATAAAAATTTTGTGAATCAAAAACTATATTGGTTTAAAAAATGAATTTATTGTGAAACAGTAACAAAAACATGTGTTTTTATATGCTTTCCGGGGTGAATGGTTATATTAATATAGAAGTCATTAAGTTGGATTCTGCGTACGGTGATTTCAACTTAAGTGAGCCGGTGAAGCAATATTAATTATTATATTAATTGAAATACAAAACCTGTGTTATTTTAGAATATCGAGTACGTTGTTTTTTGTTTTGCGTGAAAAACTGATAACGTTATACCGTTCTATGCATGACTTGTTTTTTTAATTTTGCATTAATGTGTTTTTTAGTTTGTCTTAGTTTTTTGCTGCAATTTTTGCTTGTTAAATGTAAAAATGTGGGTTTTTCATTATGGAACAATATTTTTCACTAAAACTATTAGACAGATTATATTGTAAAAGTACGAATACCGTTTTTTGAATCTAGCACATTATTTTATATTTTACTTTTGAAAATTAATGCCATAAATTTATTTTGTCTAATATTTTAGGATTTTTGTTTTGTGTTTTTTTTAAACTTTGGTTTTAATTTGATAAAATTTATTTATAAAAAGCTGTTAATGGTGCTTTTCGGGTATTTTTACAATATAAATATTTTAAAATTATATGGTTATTTTAAAAGAACTTTACTATAAACTGGTACATAAATTATGGAATAATGATTGAAAATACAATTTTAGAGGAATGTTTATTACATACAGCGATATCGCAACTTTTTTTATTGCATCGCCTTATATCATAAAAAAAAACCGTCACTCAAGTTGGTGTGCAAAAGTAAAAAGGACGATTTAGAAAATTAAGTTACAAACAATTTGTCTGGTAATTTACTAGGTGTATATTATAATGCACGATAATATAGAATTTGCGCTTGGGGATTTAGAGTTTGGTTTGGTTTTTCAAAAAGCA
>JASAMX010006674.1:0-14114 GCA_030248175.1 Microlaimidae sp. YZB2_3
ATTATGTTGGTACTGCTTTCGTTCAGTTACGTCTGCCTAAATGCCAAAAAAAATTGTGAAAAAAGGGAAATTGTTAAATTAGTAATGGCGAGCGCAAGAAAACCGTAATTTTCTTTTTGGTATATTTAAAAAACTTTTTGTTGGAGTTTATTAACAGGCGGAGAAATTGTTTATAATAAAACGAAAATCTATTTGTATACAAAAATTCAACCGAAATTTTCAGCACGGCCTTTCATTAAAGCTAAATTAAATTCAGCATGTTTAAACACATATAAATTCATGCCCAGAATTGCATTTTAAACGGTTAACGTTTATATACTTTAACTGGTTACCGCAAGGGTGCATGTTTTTTAATTCAACCAACAATCGCACAAGCCAATTGTCAGTAGGCTTTATTCGGCGGAGAAATTTTCGCGACAAACGGTCCATAGTTAAAAACGTTAGACTCCCATTAGGAAAATCATTTTTGTTTTACAAAACGCAGAAGGTTCTCAATCAAAACAGAAAAGCAAAACAATCCGTGAAAAAAAATCCGAAACAATCCGATACGTCAAGAAATAAAAGCTTTTAGCCGTGGAGCGGCGGGGATGCCTCTCGGGCGGAACAACAAGTTTTCATTTTTTTAGTAGTAGTCAGAGTCTATAAGTATTACGAAAATCCGGAAATCCGAAACGACGCGCTTTTCATTAAAAATGGAAAAAATGCGGCAGAATGAGACGTAATCGGCGAGATATCCGTCCCAAAGGACTCATTTAAACATATTAAGAGTCGGTTCCGCTGAAAAAAGAGCCCCGCGCTCGGTGTTTAAATAATGCATGCGACTTATTATTAGATATCGTTAAGAATTCAGGAGAATGTGGCACACAAGTCACAGTCGCGCCGATTTCCTAGTGGCGGGAATAGTTCTGTCGTGGAAAGGCGCAGGAGAAATGCGGCGAGCGTTCGGTAAACGAAGCTAATGCTTCTCGGAACGTCTTCTTTATCAAAAGCAGATACTTTGTGCAAAGTTATACCTACCACATAACCATAAATTCAGGTCCGTCTGACCGTTCGAAGATTTATATTAACTGTCTATGTTATTAATAGCGTTTTGAATATTTTTCTATTTTTATTAATGGCGTTTTGAATTTTTTTAGGTTATTAATGCACAATTTGGACTTTTTCGTAAGATTTTAATAAGATTTATTGCAAGATTAGTTAGAACATATCTAGAAAACATTAAAAGCCCTTTTAAAACAATTTAAAAAATTTTTTTCCGACTAATTTTTAACAAAAAAAATTTTTTGTTGGTTTTTTAAATAACATTTTTGGCTTAAGTGAAATTGTATACAAAATATCTTACGCTTTTTTTGAGGGTAAAAACCAGTGATGCTCCCCGAAGCTCCGGAGCGGAATGTAAAATTTAGTTTATAAAAAATTTTGTAAACTAAACTTTTTTCCAAAACTTCTTTAAATCAATAAACATAGTCCTACAATTACAAGTGAAGTAGTGTAAAATGTGTTTCAATCTTAAATAAGCCTCAAATTGCTCATTTAGTGGGCGGAGCTCCAGAGCCCCGGAGCTCCGGAGCTTCGGAGCTCCCTCCGCTTTAAATTGACGGAGCTCCGGAGCAGGATACTGGATGATAGGAGCATCACTAGTAAAAACCGAACAATTTTTGTTTCAGCCAAGCCTAATAATCTAATTTTTAAAATTTAAGAATCATCACAAAAAAATTTTTGTATAATTATTCAGTTTTTTTGTACACAAAAAATATATATTTTTTAGCTTAAAATTATGAAACCAAAGAAAAAATTTAGGATTATAAAACTACTGACTAAAAAACAGATGGTGTGAAATTTACAAGATCACCGGGTGTTTTAAGAACTTCCGTCGTTGTATATGCATATCACAATGGTTATGAGAGCCGAACTGCTTAACATATACGACCAGCATAATCAAGATATATTTGTGCGCGAGCTTCGATCAAAATTTATAATATACCAAAAATATGCAATTTGTATTTATAAAGTTGCACTTGTGCATGTTTTTACATTGGCATAATTTTAAATACATCATTAAAACGGCCCACCGCTTTGAGTTATGCCAATTTAATGGCCTATTTTTTTCAATAGTTTGCGTAAATTAAAATAAGTTTATTTAGTCTCGCAAATTTAAAGAAAATTTGAACTACGCCAATATAATGACATACTCTCCATTATAGTTCACGTGAATTAAAATGGAATGTAAAATAGAAGTGCCATTTGGATTATCCTCAGGATATACTATTATATATCCGTCGTCGTTTTAAATACAGGAGTGGTGGCAAATTATTCTTTTGTTAGTTTGATTACTCAGAAAGTTTCAAACCAACGTGTTGTTTCACAAGCGCAGTTATAAGTCAATGATTCGTGGAATTAGCGCGTAAATCACACGACGGACACATTTAAAATACAAAATGTGAAATGGCAAAAATAAAGGCCCGTTCACACTTATGCACAATGCACGATGCACAATGCACAATGCATTAAAACTCCGAAAATAGGTGTTCACACTTACGCACAATGCACAATGCACAATGCATTATCGGACTTGGAACGGCGTTCCAAGTTTTGTGCGAGTAGCAGCGCGCTTCGAAAATTTGTACGTACTTTTTTCGCAAAGTACGTACGTTGAGAACTCTTCTGCTTAAAAAACGAATCAAATAATAAATATTTTTGAACAAACGACTTCAAATTTCATTATACATAAAATTTAAAACATATGTTTGTGTTTACACAGATATAAAACATAATTCTATGTAAAAATAAGTACAAAAAGAGTGATTTTAGAACTATATTTTGTTTTTTTAGCTTTGTTTACTAATATTCAGGATTGTTTATCCCAAAGTGGGTCAATTTGAGTTTTTTTTGTCAACCTGGATTTGCAGCAACGCTATTTTTGTTAGGTTTCGTTTTTTAATAAGAGAAACAAGCATTTTAAACCGTATTTAACAATAGTTTTGGCTGAAAATTCGTTTTAATGCATTATGCATTGTGCGTAAGTGTGAACAGGTACTATAATGCATTGTGCATCGTGCATTGTGCATTATGCATTATGCATCGTGCATTGTGCATTGTGCATTGTGCATTGTGCATTGTGCATTGTGCATTGTGCGTAAGTGTGAACGGGCCTTAACACCGACGAACGTTTAAAAAGTTATCCCAGTGTCGGTTTGTAGTATTTATTTTTCAGTTACACGTACATTAAATTAACAAGAACATATTCACATAAAACTTGAAAATATTTTCAAAATATCAATTTTAAATTTAATATTAAATACTTTTTTTTTAAATTTTAAATCACTTTTAATTAATTTTTTTATTTTAAATAAACTTCCGCGTGCGGCGAACGTTTTCCGCGTGTAGCGCGGTCCGTCGCGAGTATGTTTCCATTAAAAAACGCCATAAATTAGCCGAATTCAAATTCAGGCAGGGGTGGGAAATTCGCTATTGATAAAGAAGACGTTCCGAGAAGCATTAGCTTCGTTTACCGAACGCTCGCCGCATTTCTCCTTGTGCCTTTCCACGACAGAACGAGTCCCGGCCACTAGGAAATCGGCGCGACTGTGACTTGTTATATTCTCCCTAATTCTTAACGATATCTAATAATAAGTCGCATGCATTATTTAAACACCGAGCGCGGGGCTCTTTTTTCAGCGGAACCGACTCTTAATATGTTTAAATGAGTCCTTTTTGGACGGATATCTCGCCGATTACGTCTCATTCCGCCGGATTTTTCCATTTTTAATGAAAAGCGCGTCGTTTCGGATTTCCGTATTTTGAATACTTATAGACTCTGACTACTACTAAAAAAATGAAAACTTGTTGTTCCGCCCGAGAGGTATCCGCCGCTCCACGGCTAAAAGCTTTTATTTCTTGACGTATCGGATTGTTTCGGATTTTTTTTCACGGATTGTTTTGCTTTCTGTTTTGATTGAGTACCTTCTGCGTTTTGTAAAACAAAAATGATTTTCCTAATGGGAGTCTAATGTTTTTAACTATGGACCGTTTGTCGGCGAAAATTTCGCCGAATAAAGCCGACTGACAATTGGCTTGTGCGATTGTTGGTTGAATTAAAAAACATGCACCCTTGCGGTAACCAGTTAAAGTATCTAAACGTTAACCGTTTAAAATGCAATTCTGGGCATGAATTTATATGTGTTTAAACATGCTGAATTTAATTTAGCTTTAATGAAAGGCCGTGCTGAAAATTTCGGTTTTCTTAATTTTTGTATACAAATATATTTTTGTTTTATTATAAACAATTTCTCCGCCTGTTAATAAACTCCAACAAAAAGTTTTTTAAATATACTAAAAGAAAATTACGGTTTTCTTGCGCTCGCCATTACTAATTTAACAATTTCCCTTTTTTCACAATTTTTTTTGGCATCATTTTTCACACCGCCTGCTTTGCTTTTACTGATCTACTGATAAAAAATAAACTCGAATAAAATTCGGAAGAGTGCTCAAAACATTATTTGCACCCCCGAAAATCCTTTGTTAATTTACTACAAGTGTTAATGGTTCAGGGTTTTTAGAGCCACAAGCAGGGAAATTTGGAACCATCCGAAATTTTTGGAGCTTAGTGCCGCGAACAAAAAAAACTTGGAGCTCTTAAGTAAAAATTAGTTTGGGCTTAGTTTTGGGCTTAGCTTACACTTAAGTAAACGATTTAGCAATTTTATTTTTGGCTCCAATTTCCCATTTTACCGCTCCAAGTCCTCTAATTTTGGTTCCAAGTTCCAGTTCCAAGTTTTCTCGCCTCCATTGATCCTAAATCGTGTTAATCGGTTATTTTTGCCCCCCCCCCCTTCGTTCATGCCATGGAACAACTGCACAAGCGGTGCGGCGCAGTTTTAGCACAGTAATTATTATTTTCAAACCGACACTTTCATTCTTTTTTTGTGATTCGTCATTATCATAATAGGATAAGTCATAGTCACGTTGATTTCATACGTATTGTGACTTTTATATTATAGTAACACCGGATTGCTTTTGCGTTGAATGTGACCTTCGGGAAAATTGCTAAAAAAACCTTCCAATAAAACTCAATTGAATTCTAAGAATAGAAAATAATTATTTGTTTGTTATTTACGCTTAAGCACTCGATTATAATGGAACTGAACCGATAGTGTCTCCAATTATTTTCATTTTTTTGTTTTAATTATAATTTAGTTTTTAAACAAAGGTATAAATGGGTGTCGATTTGATTTTAGCGGATTATTACATTATTTACACTTGTTTGAAATGTAAAAGAAAAGCTCTAAGTTTTTTTAGAATTCCTACAATTATTCACGTAAATAAACATACAATAAAATATTATCTGAAGTTTAAAATGGCCCGAAAACAATTGTCACATTGAGAATATAAGTAAATATATGGACAAACCAAAAATTTTCTGTGCCGAATTGAGAGCTCACACTCGAGTAACCTGAGAATACCTGTCCTAAAATAAGTTTTAGTTACAGTAATAGCAAAATATGTAAAGTAAAATCGAAAAAATATTTAACATATAGCACAAACACAAGTGTGAAGCATAATGGTGCCAATAGGAGCACACCTTAGGTGTGCCGTGGTGCACCAGTTAGAGTGTACCCCAAGAATGGGACCATGAATTGTGCTTATGCAATTTTTGTCTTTTTTATATTTATATATTGTTGATAATAGTGGAGGAGTTCCACCCCTGGTTGCATATAATTCAGAAACTAAAAATCCTAATTGTAACCTGCAAAACATCCTCAGATAAATATGAGCTTACGTTTATTAAAACCATATCCGAAAATCTTTTAGACTTTTTTTGTTTTTAGCTAAAATTCCACTATTCATAAAAATATTATGTATGTAATGTATCCAGTCAAAAATTCAAAAAAAAGCGGTTTTTCATGGTTTTCTCAAAATAATTTTTAAATTTCATTAATTTTTGGATTTTATTTAGTGGTTAAAAGGTGTCACAGTCATTTGAGTGTTAACGCTTGCTCGCTCGCCCGGACGTGATGCCGATCTGAGTGGATGTGAAAATTGTAAATTGTTAAAAATCCTTTAAAAATTTTAGGTGAGCATATTCCGTCCCCCCCAACGCAAACCCTTACGTGTTGTCAGTCCTATTTGATTGAAGTGAGAATATTAAAGTCTGTTTAAAAATGATTACCTTGAAAAATTTTAGGTGAGCATATTCCGTTTACGATGGAGTTGATTTATACATAAATTTTTTATCTATTGGAATAAATGTTAGCTACTGATATAATTATCGTCTAAATAGATCGTAACGTTAGCGAAATATGCTCACCTTAGCATTTTTGCCAGTCCTATTTGAAAATCCTTTAGTTTTAAAAAAATTTCGAATTCACAA
This sequence comes from Microlaimidae sp. YZB2_3, assembly GCA_030248175.1. Lineage (NCBI taxonomy): Eukaryota > Metazoa > Nematoda > Chromadorea > Desmodorida > Microlaimidae > Microlaimidae sp. YZB2_3. Next base: position 6,371 of record JASAMX010006674.1, read on the forward strand.
TAAAACGATTTAGGACGGCTCTATTGTTTTGTACAATACTTTTTTCTTGTTGATTGCAATTTATTGTCTGGTTCAAGATAAAATATTCGTGCTAACTTTCTAATGTTCTGTGTGTCTCCGGAACTTCTAGTGTAGATTTAGGGTCGATGGAGCCGAGGAAACCTGGGGCCGATTTCATAAAGATTTCTGTAATTGTAAATTAATAAACGCATTTCAATTCTTCTTATTTTATTAATTAAAAAAATACGTACGTAACTGTGGAATTTACGGAATTTACAGACATTTAATTTTTTTAAATTCTAAACGCAATTTGATTAATATACGTTTTAATTAAAAATGCAAAAGAAAAATATGCGTTTATTAATTTACAGCTGTAAATTAATTACAAGCAATCTTTATGAAATAGGCCCCCGGAGCCAAAGATAAGAAACTTGGGGCCTTAAGTTGGGAGCTTGAAGCCAAATGTAAAAATCTAAAGCCTATGTACACGAAGCCTAAATTTAAACCCAACAAATTTTTTTCTTATGGGCTCCAAGCTTCTTTGGTTTGCGGTTCCAAGTTCTTTAAAGATTTCAATGGCTCCAAGATTCCTTGTGATTCGTCGTTACCATGATAGGATAAGTCATAGTTACGTTGATTTCATACGTATTGTGACTTTTTATATTATAGTAACACCGGATTGTTTTTGCGTTGAATGTGACCTTCGGGAAAATTGCAAAAAAAACTTTCCAATAAAACTCAATTGAATTCTAGGAATAGAAAATAATTATTTGTTTGTTATTTATGCTTAAGCACTCGATTATAATGGAACTGAACCGATAGTGTCTCCAATTATTTTCATTTTTTTGTTTTAATTATAATTTAGTTTTTAGACAAAGGTATAAATGGGCGTACCTTAGTGTACCTTTCACCCATACTTTAGTGTGGCATCCAGTACGCAGAAGATAGATCATAAATCGCCGAACATTGAAAATACTTTATTATTGTGTTATATTCGTTGTTACTCTGACACAATGAGTCAGAAGCGTCATAAAATGCTCATAACTGTGACCCTTTTTATATCTTAAACCACAAATAATCGAAACAAAATGAGTCAGAGTCACGTTGATTTGATAACGATTGTGGCTCTTTGTATCAGAGTAACGACGATATACTTTTAATATTTCTACTTGGAGAACTAAGGCGTAATGAATGATTCTTGTTGAAAAAAACCGAAATTTATCGCGCCACTATTTTCCTTCATTTTACTAAACAAAATTTTTTAAAATATAGTTTAATATGTTAGTTGAGTAATGAAAAAATGCGCTGAATATGGCGCATCATTTTTCTATGACTACACAGCAGTTTGAAACTCTATAATGAATCATCTTACTGACGTGGTAAACACAAGTAAAACACACGCTAATGTTTAATGTTTAAATAATAATATTGTTGTAAGTAGTATGGTTACTTACCTTGAATCGGCCAGTCCTTAATTTTGGCCACTTTTTGTTATTTTTGCCAAGCGCAAAATATATTATAAAATTAACTGCGTATAAATGGATAAATCGTCATTGTCATCTGTTCAGTCATATGCAGTTCATTTTAACACTCTGCCCATAAAAAAACCAACAGTCGATGGCCGAAATTAGGGACTGGCCGATTTTTAGTCAGATACCCTAATTTTATAAACTTTTGTTACAGACGTTAGTTATATCAATGTCTCAAAATTGTTGTTTTACTGTTTTTGCTTGTACAAGATAAATAAAAGTGGTTTGAAAATTATATTTTCGGTTAGTTAAACATAAAATATAAATTTTTTGTTGTATCGAAAGATATTTGTTAATGTGATAAATAATAATTCCTATAAAATCTTGTAAAAAACCACGAATATATAAAAAAACCAAATGGACCATTATTTAAAAATTAAAAATATCATTCAAATATATTCTCGAACTATTTAGATACTTTGCAACACTACACAGCTCCTTAATACTTCTTGTGTACTTTGCAACACTACACAGCTCCTTAATACTTCTTGTGTACAATGTATACGGATACTGGAAAACAAAAATATGTATAATTACAAGTCAATTAACCTTTTTCGAACTATTTAATTCATTTGCAACACTTCATGGCTCCTTAATACTTCCTGTCTATACGGATACTTGAATTTTTTTTATGGCGCGACTGACCAAACAAAAGAATTGTATAATTGCAAGAAAATTAACCTGTGGTTTTGTGTGTTTCTGCATGAATCAGACGGGCTGAGAAATTCATATGGACACACAAATGTGCGAAACAACTTGGCGGTTAGACTAGACGTAATATCATTCCCTGTTTTTTATTGCTCAAACTCTCCATTCAGCTCAAACAAACACCGGGAAAAAAGGAAGGTTTTGTTGTTATTTTATTCCGGTGTTAATACTAGTGCGCTTTCTGCCCGGATTGGGGGGCTAAAAAAACCGCCAAGAAACGGAACACAGAAAAATCAAGTCGACTGCTGTTGCAAAATTGGCGATTAAAAAAATATTCGAATAATAAATTGGCCGGCTGGGAGCAGCGATTTTCAGCAGTTTTCGACAATGTGGAAAAAGCTGTCGACCAGTTTTCACACAGTCGGTAAGTGTATTAATATTAATTTGATATTAATGTAGTTTTTTTTTTGCGCGCGAAAAATTTCCTAATATAATTGATATGCATTTTACATTAATAGTGCCAAATGCGTAGTTCGTTGCATTTTATCACATTTGACCTATTTTTAATATTCACTGTTCAAAGAAGTGGAAATTTTCCCGTGAAACAACGCAGATAATTATGTTTTATACAAATCACAATTACCGTAAAATATCGCTGACAATTTAGCTGAAAAGTATTTGAAATTGTTCTAATAACTTCTCAAAGCATCCTATCATATAAGTTATCAAAAAAATGCTGATTTGGTAACATAGTACCATTCAGTTATCGTTTTTTAATTAAATTTTATTCGTGCAAAATCTTAACTAAAGTTAAATCTTCCTTCCTTGAAACTAAGGGCGTAACCGCTCGCCGTCAGGAAGAAATAAATAATGAACGGGCGAGAATAAAAATAATTTAAAAAGTTGTCAGAGATAATGTATCCAATTATTATTAAGTTGCGTCAGAGTGTTTTTCTCCGGTGATATTTTATTATTTCTCCACCTATATAGCTGTTTTCACCCTGATAGAATTCATCTTTAAACTTATATCTATGTGGAAAATTTCATATTCAGCAAATAAAGCTTTTATAAGCTTTTTGAAATAAATTCCACCCGAGAATGTTGACTATCGCGCGTTTGAATCTGGTGTTTCGGCTATTAAGACCGAAACATACATTTTTTCAATTTTTGATTCTTCTCTTTTTGTTTTTCATAGTTTCCATATTTTTTTCTTCTTTGACTATTTTTGTTTATGTTTTATTGTACAGTTTTGTAATTGCAAAAATAATATCCTTAAAATATTTTTCTCTTTATTTATTATCAAACGATTGACAAAGCCTAAAAACAACTCCAATATTATTCATAATTATTTACTGATTAATAAACGAAATCAACATAAATAATAATATTATGTTTGAGTGTAGTATTTTTGAAGCTACACAAATTCTAGAATTTGAAATGAAACCAAACTCAAGAAAATTATTTTTGATAACAATAAATATATTATTAATATTATTTTTATTATTATTACTATTATTATTATTATTATCTTTTTTTATTATTTTTTATAACTTTTTTATAATTAGTTATTTTGATTGACTACAATATTTCTTAAATAGATTTTTTTGTAAAAACTTATGCTAAAACTTTTCAATAATCAAAGAAAGACAAATACTTTTTCTAAAAATGTAATTTATAAACTCTTTATGTTTGTTTGCCTCGAAAATTTGATGGACTTTTAACGTTTTCTTTCGGATTAATATTGAATAGAAGCTGAATTCGTCGAGATTAATGGCTTTTTTTAAAAGCGGCATCCACAATGCTTCGTCTCGAAGAAATATTTAGCTATCAATTATCCATAAGAAGAATATACATAGCTGCTAATTAAATTCTGCGCTAAAGCAAAATATTCGCCTTCATTTTTTCGAACATCAAAGGCTTGTCACCGCCATTCCGAAAAATATTACTGTCCGCGTCTAAAATCTAATTATCTCTCATGTAAATGGTGACATTTTTTATAAATTTTTTTCTAATTTAAAATATATTAACTTCAAGAAAGTAACTAATTAGTCAATATGGTACTAAAATATATTATTTTAATATAAATCGTATTCGAAAACCTACTAACGTTGATTGTTTTTAAATAATATCATGCGTTTTATGGTTTTTAAAGCCGAAATAAATAATAAATAAACCTAAAAAACAATAATAACTATTTTTTAAAATTGAGAGAAGAGTTATCACGTATAAATAATAAAGTGAACTGTTGCAAACAGTATCGCGATTATCTCGTCAACTAAATGACAGATTTATATCAAATTTATATCAGTATCTAGCCAATCTTAGCCACACCTGATAGGACTTTTGTTTGTTATAGAACGTACCTTTGTTATCATTAAAAATACCTCTGTTATTTAATCCATTTTTTTATTATTTAAATGTTTAAATAAATAAACACAAAAACAATAATAACTATTTTTAAAATTGAGAGAAGAGTTATCACGTATAAATAATAAAGTGAACTGTTGCAAACAGTATCGCGATTATCTCGTCAACTAAATGACAGATTTATATCAAATTTATATCAGTATCTAGCTAATTCTTAGCCACACACTGATAGGACTTTTGTTTGTATAGAACGCCCCTTTGTTATCATTAAAAATACCTCTGTAATGTAATCCATTGTTTTATTATTTAAATGTTTTTTTGTATATCGACTCAAGCAAAATATATTTTAAATATTAAGTTTTTTATTATAATTATTTAAATCAAGAACTCTATTATAATGTTGAAGTAATTTAGATCGTAGATCTTATACTTATTACTTATTAGCTTTTACTTATTACTTATTAATTACTTATTAGCTGCGAACCCTCATAATTTTTTCGTTATGTTCTTCCACTATTGGTACTCCATTACAATTTCAAATAAGTTCCTTAGATCTAATTCGTCTTTACGAACGTAACGAACGACGCAACAATGAAAGCATGAATTTTTCGCCCTGATGATAGTTTGTAAAATTTTAATTGAGCGTATTTCGCCAACAGAAGGGTTGATCTAGACGACACGATAGTTATATTAGTCGATAACTAAGGTTAAAATCTGTATAAATTGGTAAACTTTCGTATCGATCGGCCCTTCGGATAGCGAGATAAGCTCTCTTGTAATTTTATTCCAATTCACATCGTTTTTTTCCAGGCTGTACCTTAAAAGCGCATCATAATTTTTAACTGTTATTTACTAGTTTTACTAAACCAAAGATATTATTACTGTTATATTATTCTAACTGTAGCGTTAACCAAATATAAAATACTTTTTTCCGATAGTATATTTGACTTTTTAACCCGCTGTGTTTGTGCAGAATTGCCGAGAGCTTTATTTTACGTGGTATATATATTTTTTTTGCTCGCGTTGCATAGTCTATGGTTGAATAATATCTGGCTGACGCTGAAAATTAAAATGCATACATGAGGGGACCAAGGCGGTAAGACGTTAAAAAAAAACAAAAAGAACGCAGAAATCCACATCACAAAACAACAAAAAAACCAACTAGCCCAAAAAATTGCATTAATTCAAATAAATAATGATAAATAATATTAAAATATAGTTTAATCTGTTATTAATCCGCTTTAGTGAAATTCTTGCTCTGATTTTGGCGTTGCATAGTCAAGAAAATGGAGAGATATACTATACTTAGTTAAAATTTTCATTTTTAAAATTAGCAAATTTAGAATAACATAGCGCACCAAAAGCGCGAAACCAAGGAAACCAAAGAAAGAAGACCCAGGACAAGGAGACAACGGAAAAAGCAAAAAAACGACAAAGCGTTTGGACTTTTTATTAGACTAAAAAAACAACGTTAACTAAAAATTTATATAAAAAGCAAATTAGGAAAGAAAAAAACAAACAAAAATTATTCGAAAAAAAAAAAAGAAAAAAAAGACGAATATCAATAGTGGACATTATTTTTTTTTTGTTTTTTTTTTCTTTTTTTTTTTTTATAATTTACTGATTTTTATTATTTAAGGAATGTCTTTTATCATTTGGAAGAGAACGCCACAGTTAGATTTTTACGGCAGATCTTTTGTAATTAATTTTTAGTAACGTAATTTGACCTGCTCATTCAAATTTTTGACATTCATTTTTCTTAAAAAATTGTTATCATCCACAGTTAATAAATGACACCAATAAAATACATGTCAAAAATGTATTATATTATAATAAAATTCATTACCAAAAATATTCTATTTTTTTTCATTTTTCATTTAACGTATCTTGAAAAAAGAACACTTTTTCAATTAAAAAGTTAAAAATTAAAAGAAAATTTTTTTCGATGTTAAAAATATTGCCTGCGAAAGACTCGAACCTACGGGTCCGAGGATCCGAGTCCGACACGTTAAGCACTCGGCTACTGGCCCATCTGAAATCAAATTTTCTTATGTTGCTTTAAAGGTGCGGTGCGGAGTCAAACTTTTGTCTTCGATTTTGATAATTTTTTGTGAAAAACTTATCCCTGCCCCCAATAGCACACAAAAAATTTTTCAATAAAATATCTCCAGTGGTTCAGGAGTTATGATCACTTCTGTTCGTGAAAGATCGCTCAATGGGTATAACTAACGATTTAAGTTACAAATTATGCACTGAAAAAAGCGGCTACCTTCTACTTTAATTTGATACCTTGATCGTTAAAATTGGTGCAGTATTTATCGAGATATTAGTTTGTCGTACAAAAAATACCCACGATTTTAAAAAAGGTTGGGCAAATTTCATAAAATAACTGACGTTGTCTGGTGTTTTTAACGAAAAAATCGCGGGTTTTTTGTACAGGAATATTTCGACGCGCAATATACATCAAATCAAATCAAAGTAAAAAGTAGCTGCTTTCTTTAAGTGCATAATTTGTAACGTAAATCGTTATACGTACACTGTATTGAGCATCTTTCACGTACGGAATTGTCAAAAAACGCCTTTTCTGGGGGGTCATAACTCCTAAACCACTTGAGATATTTTGTTGAAAAAAATTTTGTGGGCTATTGCAGGCAGGGGTAAGGTTTTTACAAAAAATTATTTGACTCCGCACTGCACCTTTAAGCTTAGGTAAACGTATTAGCGATTTTTTTTTACTTTCGGCTCCAAGTTTCCATCTTACGGCTGCAAGCTTCATATTTTAGGCACCAAGTTCCAGCTCAACATAAAAAAAGTTTGTTACACAACTTGACAAAAATGCAATCGTATAAAATGTATGTGACTGTGACTCATTTTTTACAACACCCTATTTACTCAGAATGAGTCACAATCACCCGTATTTAATTATGACAGTGGTTTATTTTGCCGTAGTAAATACGTTATTTATTATTTCGGCTTAAAAACCATAAAACGCATAGATATTATTTAAAAACAATTCAAATAATTTTTCAAATACGAATTTATATTAAAATAATATATTTTAGTACCATATTGACTAATTAGTTACTTTCTTGAAGTTAATATATTTTAAATTAGAAAAAATTATGAAATGTCACTTACATAAAAAATAATTTGGATTTTAGACGCCGGACACTAATCCTCGGGAAATTGACAAGCCTTTA
>JASAMX010006675.1:0-16276 GCA_030248175.1 Microlaimidae sp. YZB2_3
CAAAACGATTGAAGAGCTGCAATTTAAACGATTTAATAAATAGTAAATTTGTTTGCTTTATGTTTCAAAACGTTTCTGGTACTATTATTAATGTGGATATTAATTTTAATTATATCCAACATCGATATACAAAACTAGAAAGGAGAGGGCCCGTAGGGCCCTCGCCTTTCTAGTTAAAATTATTATGGTTTAAAACTGTTTTGCTTTGGACACCGGACCCAAGTGGCGTGCCCAAGGTGGGGGGCGTCCCCCCCTCTGAAATCCGGCCAAGCCGGATTTTTTCGTAAGGGGGAACCCTTACGTTTTGAAATTTGGGAAAGAAAAATGTTTTCAAATTTTAATACAGAAACTTTCCTGATGCCTTCCAAAAGCCATTAATTAATTAATTATTAATAGTCAAAAAACCAAATTTTCCAGTAGTTTACTTTGACAATTTATCTTAGTTTTTCGAATTCAAATCGATTATGCCGTTCATTAATTATGTTAAATCAAATAACTATAAACACTATTTATTAACCTTTTCTTAATGTTTTAAACACATGTTTTAAATCTAAAAGGATAAAAAACCTTAAATTTTGTAATAAACATCATCTAGAATTCAAATTTTTAGTGTATTTTAGCGCTTTAAAATAAAAATTTTCTCCCCGGGGGGCATTCTGCCCCCAGATCTCCCTGACAAGGGGCTCTGCCCCTTGAACCCGCTGGGGGCTCTCGCCCCTCAGACCCCCACCCCCCATTTCTGAGGGGCTGCCGCCCCCCACACCCCCCCCTTTAGGGTTAGTATTTACCCCCCAATTTTCCCCCCCCCCCGAAATGAAATCCTGGGCACGCCACTGCCGGACCCCTCCTGACCCCTCCCCCCTCTAGATTTCAAAATTTTGCACCCCGGGTCGACCCCCTCCCCTAAAAAGCTAGGGGGTCCGGATCCCCCTCGGATCCCCTCCTAGACTTCAAAATTCTATTGACCCCGGGTAACCACCCCCCAGCTTCCCAGACCGTTCTCACCTATGATAATATTCATTGTAGTGTATTATTGACTATTGCTAACATTTCACTTTTTAAAATTACTTTTTAATTTTAGTAAAAGTCGTAGAAAAATAAGCACTTGGAAAAATATTAAACAATAAAGGCTGGTTTTAACTAGATCGCATAATACGTAATGAGGTTGCATTTAAGACATAACAACTAACGTTGATCAGTTTACACTACCATACTATTAAGAAAGAATACCGTATGGTATCACGATAGAACCGTACTCCAGACCTGTGCACTGCCCCCCGGGGTTTTATTGGGGGGGCACGAGGGGGGCAACTTTTTTAAAACGGGGGGGGCAATAAAACGGGGGGCAAACAGGGGAGAAAAAAAAGGAGAAAAAAGAAGGAACAAAAGGACAAAAAAAGCGAAAATAATGTAAAAATAGGTCTAAAATGGCTTAAAATATATTGAAATAGGCTAAAAACTGCAAAAAATTTGCAATGATGGCGTCATCATATGTCAAAAAATGGCGTCATAATTTTAGGGTACTTTTTCATTTTTTGGCGGGGGGGGCAAATTCTCCAATAAAGTGTGGGGCATTTCCAGACCGTGCACAAGTCTGGTACTCTATCCTTACGTCAGTTTAACGTAATCTGATAAAAAAATTGCTTAAAATTTGTGACTGATAAATTGAATTTTTGTGTGGTGCTTTCTTTAATTTTTGTATTTTGCATTGTCAAAATATGCAAAAAATTAATCCAACTAATAAAATATGTCAAATAATCCCATTCGTGCATGACGATAAATTTTAATAATCTCGTCCGAAACTGCATAATTTTTACGTTATGTCTAATTCGAATTTCTTCATGTTTTAATTTACAAATAATTCAAGGAAAATCCTCCCAAAACCTTGTCTCTGCAAAATAAGAGCATATTTTAATGTTTCCTTTTTTGATTTTACGATTCGTATTTTTAAACGCTTGTTTACCAGTTTTTTGAAAATAAAATAATAAAAATAATACTTAGTTATACAAAACTATTGACGCGACCCAGAGCCCTGGAGCGGAGCTCCGCTTTTAGGAGCTCTGGAGCAACCCCCGAAGCTCCACTTTATTTTGTATTAATTTCATGAATAATTAAATAGTGATGCCATTATATTATTTTGTCAAATTTTTTTGCAAATTTTTTTTTTCAAAATAAATTTACCGCTAGAAATAGTCTTAAAAATGTAGATAGAGTAATTTTTAATTATTTCAAGCTTAAATAAGGCAAAATTTGCTGATTTAAAGAGCGGAGCTCCGGAGCTCCCTTTGCTTTAAATCGTCAGAGCTGCGGAGCATGATATTGGAGGGTAAGGTAGGAATAGGAACATCACTATACAAAACACAAAAGGTTTTATTTCTTTTTTTTGTAAAAGGAATTTTTTTGGTGGACTTTTGGGGTTTTTAAAACACTTTTGCCCATGCATACACCCACAAACGTCTTTAATTTTTTGGTTTTTTTACAACAATAAAAAATACAACAAGCTTAAACCGTTTGACTCAAACAGTTTGACTCAAACATTTAAATATGCAAATTAGCCATTAAATTGACGAAAAAGAAAGACTTTACCATTATAATAGACTTTAATTTTTAGAAACCGTAACCTGCAAGTTTTTCCTTTCGATTATCAACGCGATTTTCCGGTTCTTCAAGGGCCACCTACCATTGGACAGAACAGTTACCAAGGTATTTATTACAATCAAAAAAAAACAAACTTTCGCTATCAACAAAGAAGCAATTATACATAGCAAAATATTTTTTGCAAAAGCACTGTTTACTTAGAGCTGAAAAGTATTTTTTTGGTTTATTAATAAACACCTACCGTTTAGCTACTTAGATAACATCGTCTTAAATAGTTACAAGTGAGACCAAGGCTCATCCAACCGAAAATATAAAAAATGTGATTAAAACAATTAATAATTAATGATTTTTGGTGTTATTGCAGGAAATATTGCAATCCAAAAATAGACTTCAAACAGCTGTCATTTGGATTAAAATAGATTTAAATTATCATAATTTTTTAAATTTGTAAAAAAATGTGTTTACCAGAAAATATTTTTGTGGATAATTCTGCTCAAACCTGAGTCCCATAAGGTTAAAGAATTTTGCGTTGTGATTTGTTTTAAAAACGGCATAACCGCACATATTTCAATTGGTCTTTTTATGTTTTCCCATAGGGTAGTGCATTTAATTTCGGCACTTTTCCCAATTGGGCATTTTTGATTTTGGACTATATCTTTGGTAATCCTGGACGGAATACGACGTTTGATAGCTCAAATGAAAGCTAATTATATGTAGATGATTGTCGTGAGCTTTTTATATGTTATGCTATGATATTTTCATGTGAAATTGTGTGATTTATAAAAAATAAAATTGTTACTCGTTTTTAGAACATGGACATTTCATGATTACGCAATAAATTGGTTTAAATATTAAACTGTCCTGGTAAAATTTAGTCTATTTTCCGAATTTTTAGTCCCCGTGGTTCTACGTTGCGTCTGTGGTGAGCAATCGTTATAAAATAAAATAGTGTAATTTCGGCACAAATATTGCTGTAGGTAAAAACGGTTGAATTAAGTGGTCGGGTGTTAAATTGTAGTTGTAAATAGTTAAGAGACAACGTTGAAATGTGTAAGGGTCATAGCACTGCACTTAAACTCGATTAAGCGGGTCCTTTTAAAAAGTGGCGAAATTAAATGCACTTTTTTCCCAAATATTGCTCATTTTGACACCATTTGGCATTTTAGCTGTAACTTTTTGCCAGTTACACGTTGAACAACAAGTAGAAGCTTAAATTAAAGAAAACTGTCCGGAGATAATGATAGGTTTTTAAATTTTTGAAAATGATGATTTTTTGACTGAGAAACAATCGATTGTTTGTAAAGTGCCGAAATTAAATGCATACATTTAATTTCGGCAATTTTCCATTTTTTTAAAAACTGATTTAATTAAGTAAAAAAACTAATTTCGTACAGTGAAACTTTTGTGACGCAACGCAGTATCGTAAAAGCTTCAAAATGAGTTATCAAACATGAAAATCGGGCCATACAGTGAAAAGTTACAGCGGAAAAACGAAAAAGTGCCGAAATTAAATGCACTACCCTAAATTTTACGAAGTCAACCAAACGTAACTGTTCTATTGAATTTCAGGAATAGTGAATTAAGTTTGACTTTCGGTTTATTTGTTCATTATTTTAATGTAACTTTAGCGATCAATCAATCGGGGGCTTCAATTCGACACCGTCCGATGACAACTAGGTTTTCTCCACAAACTGAACCAATGCATTCCACCAAACACCAAACGGCTTTATTCAAGTAATTATTGTACCAACAACAATAATAATACACCACAAAAAATACACCACTCCCACTCCTTTATGAAAAGCGGTGCCGGGCGGCGTATTCCATGATAAAAACATTATAATGGTCGGCAAAAACGAAAATATTATAATTATAACACTAAACATAAAATAAGAACTGTAACCACTTTATTTTTCTTGTTTTGTTTAGTGCACTCCTAACTTTAGCTCTGATTCAATGCTAATTAATTATGATGCTGATCTGATTTGGCCTCAGTTGGGGCATAAACTACTTTAGGTATACCCCTATTAGGGGTGCTTCAAATTGTTTTAGCAATTTGTAGATGCTTATTGGCGATCGCAACACTAAAAGCATTTTAAAGAATTTGTTGTATATTTTTCTTTTTAGTATATTTTACCATCAAAATCCGGTAGTCTTTAACAATGGGAGCAACCTACCAATCTGTAAATAAGTTCTCGACAACTTTACGTTTGCAAGATTGTTTCAATAATTTTAAATCTAGTTGTTTTTTTTTCAAACTTAATTCTCCTAAAGAGCTTGTAAAACATCTCTAAAACAATAAATTTGATTTTGTTTCGTGTCCGCTTTAATTAAAATTAATTTTAAAATCGAAAACTCCTTAATTTTTGTCATAAGTTTTGAAGTTTTATTTAAATTTAATAAAGTGGGTTTTAATGCATTTCATCAAACCTAACACCTAATCGAGCAAACAATTTCTCAAGAGGTTTTCACCTTTAAAAAAACAAGTTTTAAAATAAATTACTTGTTTTTAACATGTTTGATTTAATTTTTTATTTACATTTTACGATGTTAAGTATTCAAAAAAATTGTAATAAATTGTGTTTTAGCAGACCAAGATACGGACTTTCTGTTACTGGTCAACCGCGCGGTTTCACTTTGACGGGTGGTGGTGCGGCGGCAGCGACGCAGAGCGCCGTCCGAGGAGCCTACGGAACGCCTCCCAGATTAAACTTTTACAGATAGCAAAACTGCTTTACACCCCTCCGCTGCTCGCGGCGACCAATCGGGGTGGTCGCTTAAACTGCCACTACTTGCGCCCAGTAATAATCCAGACTTTTATGATTTGAGAAACAATTCACGGGATTTACAAAAACGGTCGAAAATGTTTTAAACACCAAGTATAGATACTACTCACACAGCGGATTTAGTTGAGATTTGTAATAATATATTTATGTTTTGAAATTATAATATATACAGACATGTGCACTGTCCCCCCCCCCCGGGGTTAAAACGGGGGGGGGCAATTTCAAAACGGGGGGGCAACTTTTTTGAAACGGCGGGGGGGGGCAATAAAACGGGGGGCAAGCAGGGGGAAAGAAAAAAAAGAGAAAAAAAGGAGAAAAAAAGAAGGGAAAAAAGGGACAAAAAAAGCGGAAATAAGGTAAAAATAGGTCTAAAATGGCTTAAAATACATTGAAATAGGCTAAAAACTGCAAAAAATTCGCGATGATGGCGTCATCATAGGTCAAAAATGGCGTCATATTTTTAGGGTACTTTTTCATTTTTTTGGCGGGGGGGGGGGGGCAAATCCTCCAATAAAACGGGGGGGCATTTTCAGACCGTGCACAGGTCTGTATATATCTTTGAATCGCTTGCAACGAGAAACATTTGGGTTATAGAATTTCGGAAGGTAGGAATTAACTAAATGATATATGAATATTAAAAAAAAACGTTCGTGGCGTGATATGGTTTTCACAAAATTAGACAGTGTTAGTATTTAAAAAAAACAAATCTGGTTTTTTTAATGTGGGTTTTTTTTATGAAATAAATTAGGTGTCTAATGCCGCCTCTGCCAATCTGCGCGAAATATGATATCTCAACGATAAACAGAAGCTTTGGGATCTATAATTATTATATTTTTCTTACACATTCATACTCAAACTGGTTAACGGGTCATTTAAATATTAGGAAATTAGTAAATGTGTAACCATAGGATTTATGTAAAAATAAAAAAAAAACAATTAAAGAATGCTCTAGAAAAGCTGTATTTTAATCATATTTCAAGGTTTGCCTTAATATTTACTTATTCAAGGTTTGCGTTAATATTTACTTATCATACCCATCTTTTGAATCATTAAGGATAGTTTATTAAAAAAAGGTTCAAGATTTTGAGGCACAGAGTAATATTTTTACAAAAAATCATCAAAATAAGAGATAGCATCTTTAAGCTAAAAAGCAGCAAATAAATTGGTGTTTTTTTAGCTTTTCTAAAAAGAGCAAATATTTTTTAAAAACATGTGGACGCAGGACAAGTAGAACCAAAAATATATAATATACCGAAAAATGTGCAACTCCTATATAAAAAAAGTACAGAAAAGGTGCCTTTATAATGAGCCTCTCCATTTAAATGACACTCTCCACTATAATGGCATAGTAGCCATTTTAATTTGGCGAGTTAAAATGGAGAGGAAGCTATATACTCACAAGTCTAATACTGTCCGGGCCGCACGAGTTTCTGCGTGTTGGACAGTATTAAACCAACACGGGTAAACTCGTGCGGCCCGGACAGTATTAGACTTGTGAGTATATATGAAGTGAAATTAAGTCAATAAATGGCTATTATAATAGCTTCCTCTCCATTTTAACTCGCCGAATTAAAATGGCTACTATGCCATTATAGTGGAGAGTGTCATTTAAATGGAGAGGCTCATTATAAAGGCCACCTTTTCTATACTTTTTTATATAGGAGTTGCACATTTTTCGGTACTATATTATATATTTTTGGTAGAACGACCCTTTAATTTAGGTTCCTAAAAAAGACGTTTGGGGTCTAAGAGATGATTCGCACCTCTCTTAATAACATACTCCGATAAAGGGCGATCCCACAGCTCCAACACTACTGAACGGTTATCAAGTTTATCTAGACTTAAAATATAGTTTAAATTATTCTCCGAATTTTTAGGGCTATTTTATAAGTTTTGGAAAAACTTAATTTACAAAAAAGCTTTAAAAAAGACAATCCATTGTTTACATTTTAATTATGATAAAATTAGCACAATAATAGGGCGGCGCTGTGGGGATTGCTTTGGTCCTCCGAAAAGCTTTGGGAATCATCAGTAATTCGGTGGATACCCCACAAAACTCGTGATGTTTTCCCTAGTTACCTGATGTTTTTTTTTTTTTTCATTGTAACCATGTTTGTTTGTTACTAAATTGTTTTTTGTAACTTTAACTTAGGAATAAAGCACGTTGTTGCTAAATTATAAATTTCGTTGTAAAAATATTGGCGCAGCTCCGGGGGGGGGGGCATGTCAGAACTGGAAAATCCGTGGAACATCACTAGTTTATATATCCTGGTCTAATCACTCTTTTTCGCACTGTTGTCGTCTAAAAAGCTAAAATTTTGAGCTTTACTAGACTTTTATTGTTGGTAGATGTGGTGGTGTTGCTGAGATAGTCTTTTTATACCATGGTATTTTTGTATATAAAGTATATGGTATTTTTGTATATAAAGTATTATTTTTGTGTAATTAACTATGACTTTATTTCATGAAGTGATGTTTTTTAGTCGGAAATAAAATGTTTGAAAAAGTGTTTTATTCAATGAAACTTATGAATAATTAGACATTTTTATACTACATCTTCGCATAACTAATAAAAAATTTCAGCCATTTAAAAATTTAAAAAAACTTATCAATTTCGCATAAAGCAGGATACGCAAGGCCGATGTTACTCAGCACTAATTTCGTAACCAAATACTACATTTTTAAAACAATATTAATAAACAATATGACAATGCAGTGTGTCTCAGCCGGGACTCGATCCAGGGGATCCAGGGACCTTCAATAAGCAAGACGTAAGATCAGCTAGCTTTTAAAATTTTGGGTTAAATCGGAAACCAGGTGGGGGTCATGTTGAAATTCAAAGCTGATCCACCTCAGTTCCATTTTTTAATATAAGATTGTGTTACTTTGTGTTGGACTGGGCTTCCACCACTTTGATGGACCTCAACTTAAAAAATTTAAAAACGGCTTTATTTAAAATTGAGGAATAAATCAATTTCCAGGTGGAGTCCTGTGAGAATGCAAAGTACTACTAATGCTAAAGCAATCTTAATGAATTACTGAAAATAAAACCACAAAGCAAAAACTTTGTTTTGAACTGGGCTTCAACCATAAAAAACCACAAAGCAAAAACTTTGTTTTGAACTGGGCTTCAACCATAACTATTATCAATGTTTTGGATTAAATCGATATCCAGGTGGGGTCATGTGAGAATTCAAAGTTTCGCTATAAGAATTTGAAGCTAATAAATTCTTGTTCTTGACCACTTTTTAAAAACAAAAATTAAACTCAGAATTTTAATCTTCAAATTGTGGTCTTATTGTGAAATGGCACAGCGACTTATGGTATTGACCCTAGATCAAGTAATAAAATAGTAACCATTAAAGATATACAAAATGGCACAAGAATAAGCAAATAATACAACTTATAATTTTTCAAAACGTTAAAATTTTAAAAAATGCATATTGTAAAAATAGAAAGCGTTTGCTGAAGAAGTCCCAACTTCTCGTCATAAATACTTGACTAGCCTGTCCTAATAAGGGACGAAACAGGCTTTTGTTATAGGTGTCCTTTTTTTAAATTTTTTAATACGGTCAATTTTTGAGAACCAAAAAAAATTGAGCTCTATGTATGTCTGTCCTTTTTGGGTTATATTAACTATCTAATAATTTCACTTATATGTTATTGGGTCCAATTTTTTATATATTTTTTATTAGTTTTGTCAAATTCAGTGTTTTAAACAATGAAAACCTTAAAATAGCAAAATGGGCCTTTGGACCTAAATTAAGCATTTTTTTAACATCTTTCTACTTCAAAATTAAAAAATTATCGGGTATAATGGACTTCAAAAAAATTATGTGTTCTGACTTTATACGCCGCCACCCCCCCCCCCCCCTTAGTCGCGGTTTACATTGTAAAGGAACAGAATCGCACTTTTTGTCTTCGATTTCAATATTTTTTTAGCAAAATTTTACACTGTGCCCTAAATCAAATTTTTTCTTCGAAATATTTTTAAATTCTAGGCATTCTTCACTTAAAAAATTTCTCTTTTACTACGCTAACTTTTGTTACAAAAACTACGCTACTTCAGCCTTATTTTGACACCCTGATTATGGATTTTAGAGAAGTTTATATTTTAGAAAAAAAACCTGCGATTATTATTTCTTTTTTTTAAACATTGAAAGAGAAAACCTATGGCTAACAGGAGAAAACTCCGCAGCTGACCCCGCAGCGGAGTTACCTGGAGTGAAATAACCTTTTTTAAGCTTAAGGCTATGCGTTCCTAAGCCTAAGCAAAGCCTTAAAAACAACCTAAACTTTAACAAATAGCTGCGCGAAGAAAGTTTAGGTTGTGTTTAGGCTTTGCTTAGGCTTAGGAAGGCGTAGGCTTAAACTCCGCTGCGGAGTCAGCTGCGGAGTTTTCTCCTAATAGCCAAACCTATTCGGCTAACTTGATTACTATTTTTAAGAAAACATTGAATTTGGGTCTCATTTATTTATTTCATCTCGATTATAGTATTTAAAAGTTAAAAAAGCGCAATTTTATTATTTAAAAATTTTTTGTTTTGAACTAAATAATATTTTGGATTTAGTTCTGTGATCAGATAGAAATTTAATAAGAAACTTGGAGGTTATGCCGCCTTTTTGTAGTTCGTGCTATCACAAAAGTATTAATTTTCAAATGTGCCGTGTGAAACGCCTTCTTATGGGCACTTTGTCCCTAATTTTAAAAAAGCCAACTACTTTGAAATCAAAAAATTTTTATCGCAAATAAACTGGCTGGCAGTGGCCTCAGATTGTAAACTATCTGACGGAAAACCAGATGTAGAAAAATTTTCTTCTAAATTATGCGAAATCCTAAATTACTGTATTAAATCCTAAATTGCGCCACTGCACCGCACTAACTATAATTAAACAACGTGGGTAAATTT
This sequence comes from Microlaimidae sp. YZB2_3, assembly GCA_030248175.1. Lineage (NCBI taxonomy): Eukaryota > Metazoa > Nematoda > Chromadorea > Desmodorida > Microlaimidae > Microlaimidae sp. YZB2_3. Next base: position 10,295 of record JASAMX010006675.1, read on the forward strand.
TGTAATTTAAATTCATCATCTTCTTCTTGTTATTTTTTATTTAAAAAAGTATATCTCGGCAACGGAATGATTATAAACATATGTCATTGCGCAGCTAAAACTATAGTTTATTAGGCTATTTTTTAATTTAATTCAAAAAAGTGGTAGACTAGCCTTGAAAAATGCTCTAAGAATAGAGCAGGAAAAAAGGGCGATTTTTCCCCGGACGTATGTTTAGACAAAAAAGATGTGGACTAGTCTGAGATGGACATTATGTGGACTACAGAAAATTTGCATTTGGTTTGGCCAGCTGCTCACTAAATAAAAATTTCTGCGATATGATAATGATTTGTTTATACATTGGTCTAATCACACAGCACTTTTGCATTTTTTTTTAGTTTGATGAAATGTCAATAGAAAAAATTATACTCACAGCAATCTTTGAAAAGCGCGAAATCGCCACTTTTTCAAATTTATAGTTGTTTCTTACACATACAAATATAACCTTCAAATTGAAAAAGTGGCGATTTCGCGCTTCAAAGATTGCTGTGAGTATAAATTTTTCAATTGACATTTCATCAAACTAAAAAAAATGCAAAAGTGCTGTGTGATTAGATCAATGTATAAACAAATCATTATCATATCGCAGAAATTTTTATTTAGTGAGCAGCTGGCCAAACCAAATGCAAATTTTCTATAGTCCACATAATGTCCATCTCAGACTAAAGCTAAAGCCTTCCAGGGTGAAATTAAGGGCGTAACCGCTCTCCGCCAGGAAAAAATAAACAATAAGTCCTTGAGCGAGAAAAATTAAAAAAAAAATTTCAGCGGTTATATAACCAATTATTATTTAGTTGCGTGTGTTTCTCTGCACGTGATATTTTCTCAAAAAACTAGTGGTTACTTTATCACTCATCTGTTTTCACCCTGATAGAATTTATCTTTAGTCCACATCTTTTCTGTCTAAACATACGCCCGGGGAAAAATCGCACCTTTTTCCTGTTCTATTCTTAGAGCATTTTTCAAGGCTAGTTTAATATAAGGGAAAGAGCGCTCCGCGCTCTTCCCTGATTATTATTTTGCGTATTCATGATGTTTCAATTTAAAAATGTCGTTACAATTCATATAACATTCCTCGCATTTGACGTGAGTAAGATAAAGATTAAGATCTGAAAAGTGTGTTCGCAACTGTTGAATAGTCTTAATTTATGGAAAACCGTGCCACAAAATGAAGGTTCTATTAGCTGCGCGTAAATTATGATCTTTCAAATTAAACATCACCTATGCAGATTATTTATTACGTGAAATTATTAATTTGTTTTAAAAGAAAAATTTTTTTAAAAAAATTTTGCCCCAAAAGAAATAAAAAAATACACCTTATTTGAAAGAAAGAAAAAAAACTTCGAAGATTTTTTACGTCTTTTATATCAGCAGTTTTTCGTCAGTCATTATTACCAGTTTTATAACATAATGATTTATTGACTTGATAAAACTGTTTTCCACATGCTTGCTTCTCTTTTTATCCTTCTTTACAAAGTTACATGTGGATGTTCCCAAATGCAGTGGGGAAAAATAAACTTTTACATTACAGCTTTCTTCATCTCGTCTTCGACATTTCGTATTCAGAAAACATTCGGATGCAATTTAAGACCATATTTTACAAATTTTTTACTTAAGGTAGAACTTCACAGTTTTTTTTTTGACGACAGATCTTTTTTAATTACATCTTACTATACGTAGTTTGACCTGCTGATTCAATTTTTGACATTCATTTTTCTGTAAAAAAATGTTATCGTCCACAATCATCAAATAACATCAATAAAATACATGTCAAAAATACAAAACATTAATAAAGTTTATTACCAAAAATATTCTATTTTTCCATTTTCTATTTAGCGTATCTTAAATAATAAAACATTTTTTTAAATTAAAAAGCTAAAAAATAAAAAAAAATTTTTCGGCGTTTAAAATATGGTCGAGCGACTACTCGAACCCATGGATCCGACGATCCGAGCGCGACGTACTAACTACTGCGCTACGGTTTCTTTTGGGATTTTCAATTAAAAGGAGCTTTTAAAGGAATGGTTCAAAATGTAGTTTCTCGGCGTCAATTAAGAGAAAATTAAACGAAAATTAAAAAAAATTGATAGGTTATTTTTAAACGAAAGTTTGGAAATAGTTAGATATAGGCTTTTACCATTTTTTTTATTATAAACGAATAAAAAAGCACTTCAGGATTTTTTTTTTACTATATATTTTTGTAAAAAAAGTCTTTTTTGCAATTTAAAAAAAATCCTGAGATCATTTTGAACCCAAACCACCTCTGAAAGTTGCCCCCTACATTACCCTAATTTATTATAAAATTTCGCCCAAAAATAACCAATCAATTTTTTTTAAAAGGCCTTATTGTGGTTTTCAGAGGTAGAATCCATGGACATCTGTTGCGAACTGGACAAACTTTTCGGTTATGTTTTTATAACCACTGGATAGCACAGATTCTTAACTTTTTATAGCACCCCACTTTTATGGGCCAAAAATTAATATTTATAATGATATGCGACTTTTAGTCCAAGTGGTCAAAACTGTGAAGTTCTACCTTAAACAAAAAATAGTTGTTTCCATAAGGCTAGCAATAATAAGATTTTAAGGTCTCTCCGGACAGTTTTCAATTTACATCGTTCCATAAAAAACTAAGAAATACAGAACAAAAAGTAAAAGTATTTTTTGCTTACATAAAATGTATTTTATTATTTATTGTAATTATAGAGATTATAATATTTTAAAATATACCAACGACGAATATTAGAATAAGCGGTAAAAAGTAGGAAACAAATGCGGTTATTTACAAATAATTTGTTTTGATTCATTGAAAAAATTATAATAAATCTAAAATACATAATATTAAATAAAAATGTGGCAATAAAATATAGTCCACAGTCGGAATCGATCCCTCCACCTTAAAAATTTGAGCCCTAGGCGTTCGACTGCACCACACGTCCATCTGCTTAGCTTTTCCAAAAGAGGTTTATAATAGTAAGCAAGGCTGTAAAAGTATTGCCAAAAAGTACCCAAAAAAATTGAATGGGGAAACAATTACAAAAAGCTAACCCACATTCAAACAACTTGTAAAATTGAAATATTACAAATTTTTACCCACCAATTTTCATTAGTAAAGTAACGCGGTGACAGTTTTACTTTATGTTTACATACTATTAAATATATTTGTTAAGAATACATAATTTCTAAGCTAGAATTTCAGAATTTGATTAATAACGTATTCTTTATAACTGAATGTGTAATATAAATTTAACAAAAAAGTTTATACCTCCTCCTTTAAGGGTAGCTAATAGATACAAAAGTAGAAAATCAATTAGCTACCCATCCAGGCTTTGGACTGGCATTTAATCAAAAAGTAGGGACTAAATGGCGGAGTTACCTAAAGTTTTTAATAAAATACTAATATTAAAATTGTCAGGTTCAGTGTTAAAAATCCAATCTGAAAGCCAAATAATGTTAAATAAAATTAGAATTAAACCTAAACTATATTCTAATCGTAATATTACCGCAATATCTTCTTCGCGTCTTCGCTTTTCTCCACGTCGCTCACCCTCGCTCATTTACGGCCGCTCCACCGTTGTCACCGCCGCGCTGACATTTTCGGCTACATTTTCGGTCCTTGTCTCTCCGATAGTGGGTGATGATTATAATAGTTCATTCGAATAGTGTAAAAGCGTAAAAAAACTTTTGTTTATATACTGTTAATTTTGTTAAACTCACCTAACCATGCACTATAAAAAACTAGTTAATTTAATTCTGGAAAATCTTAGAATAAACTTTATATTATGTAATTTAATAGATCAGGTATCATAAATTAAATCAGGTAATATTACAAAATATTGCAAAACAAAGTAATCTTTTTACATAACATAGAGCAATTTACGAGATGATAGTTATTAAACGTATGGTTAATATAGGGTAATACACAAGTATTGTATTACCCTATATTAACCATACGTTTAATAAGTATCATCTGGAAAATTGCTCTATGTTATGTAAAAGGATTACACTGTTTTGCAATATTTTGTAATATTACCTGATTTAATTTATCTGTTAGGCAAAGGATTATTTTTTGCTCCATTTTTCGAACCTAAAAACCTGAAATGAACAGTAATATTAACAGTTATTGACTACAATAACTGGTTTCCTAAAATAATCTCAGACAGGTGAAAAAACATTCCATCACGAAAAAATTAACAGACCTAGCACAGGTCAAAAACAAACATCCCATCGCGGGATACATGTTATGATCCATCTCGGATCTTAAGCTTAAACCATTATATTAGAACTAATTACACTATTGTCAATACAAAACTTTTTAAACTGACATATTTCTTTTTTGGGTCCGGCGCAAAAGAGTCATGAAAAAAATCGCAGCTGGCACAAAAGAGTCCTGGCACAAGAGAGTCCCGGCACAAAAGAGTCCTGGAGAAAATGCGTTCATGCGCCCAAGCGCTGCTAGAGCTGAGGTCGGCACAAAAGAGTTCTGGCATAAAATCAATTTTTCACAGCTGACATACAATTGTCACACCTCAGCAGTCTTCCAGTTTTTTATTTGTTTTTTAATTAGCTCCTATGTGTGAATTGTGAAGAATTTCGCTGGTAAAAAAATTCATGTTTTCAAATATTTTTATTATTTATAGTTATTAAAACGCATAAAGCTTTGTAAAGCGTTTAAAAAATAAGAAAAAAAATCATTACAGGTTTTAAAGAGACTTGTTTCAGTCTTTTCTGGCATTTAGTTTTTCAAAAAAGACAAAAGGGACCCTGTCCGAATGGATCCGGTCGGAAGTTTTATATACCAATGAAAGTTTTTTCGTTTTAGTTTTTTTTCCAATTTTTATTTTTGTCCAATATTACATAATAAATATGAATTAAGGTCAACGCGTTTCAATTAATTGTACACAAAACTTTTAGTTTTTATTCAATCCTGATTTATTTTTAATTCCTGAATTTTCTAAAGTATATTGTTATCAGGGAAGAGCGCGGAGCGCTCTTTCCCTTATATTAAATGGGTTAAGTCACTGCGCGGTTAACCGTTGTTGATGGCGTCATCGAAAATCACAAAACCTTTAATAGTTTTTTAGCCAATTAAAAATCTAAACATTTTACATTACTAAAATATTACCCATATTTTTTTGATATTAAAAACCTAAAAACTTTTGCTAAAGATACCTGAATTTCATACTAATAAGCTTAATTTGCTTAACTTTTTTTTTTTTTTTTTTTTTTTTTTTTTTGGGTCCCCCAAAAATTTTTTCCTGTGGTAAATATTTGGAGCTGATTTTTTGCACGTAGATGCTATATTGCCCCCTCACCAGAATTTTATTCTCGTATATGCTCTATTGCCCGTGGTTAAATCTCTGTTCATGTGAAAAACGACCAGTTTTTTTTCTAAGTTACGCATTAGGTACTGGGGTACTTGTGTGACACTTTTTTTCCTTACTGAATTACATATTAAGTAACTTCATTCAGTAATACACATTCTCTTCTGGTTATTTTTTTGGTTTAAATTATAATTCCTTACCTTTTTATAAAAATTATTAACGAAAAAATAACCTTACCACTAATTAGCAGCCATATGGCAACAATAAAAATATTTAAAAAAATAAAATGAAATAAATCTTGGGTGACGTGTGAGCGCTGCGGGATAAAATGTTTCAATAGACGGAAATTTATCAAAATCGAAACAGAAAAAAACTTTTTTTATATGGAATACTATGAAGCTACAATCACTCCAAAAATTTAATGCGAGAAAAGACTGGTCTGGGTAACCTCGTAAAATTGTATGGAACCTGGAAAAACCATTTACAATGGTGTGGTTTTGTTGTTTAAAAATAAACCATCAATCCAGAAAAATCAAGCACAAAACAAAAGTCCAAATAAAGCTAATTTCCAAAAAAGTGGTTAAATGAGGTCTAACTAAAGAAAATTAAAAAGAAGAAA
>JASAMX010006676.1:0-13098 GCA_030248175.1 Microlaimidae sp. YZB2_3
TTGTTTCTAATCCTTCATGTTTATTTTTGATCAATCAGTAACGAATGAGGAATATCGCTTTTAAGGATAGAGCGTTGGAATAATAATAATAATAAGAAGATGAAGAAGGAGAAGAAGAAGAAGAAGAAGAAGAAGAAGAAGAAGAAGAAGAAGAAGAAGAAGAAGAAGAAGAAGAAGAAGAAGAAGAAGAAGAAGAAGAAGAAGAAGAAGAAGAAGAAGAAGAAGAAGAAGAAAAAGAAGAAGAAGAAGAAGAAGAAGAAGAAGAAGAAGAAGAAGAAGAAGAAGAAGAAGAAGAAGAAGAAGAAGAAGAAGAAGAAGAAGAAGAAGAAGAAGAAGAAGAAGAAGAAGAAGAAGAAGAAGAAGAAGAAGAAGAAGAAGAAGAAGAAGAAGAAGAAGAAGAAGGTTCTGAATTTCAAAATTTACCTACGTTCTTTAATAATGGTTGCGCAGCACGGGGCGAAATGGCGAAATCGCCCCGTGGCGTTCCCGCGCTACCCATGATAAAGTTATTGAAAAAATATCAATCGCAAAAAAATCCGTTTTTAATTAATATTTGGTCAAATAAAAAATTTCTAACTTGTGGGATATTTATGCGATTTAAAAAACCATAATTTCATTTTGTTCGAACTGTTATGAGAAAACCAATGGTGTTTTTGGATTTTTCTATTTCTAAATAATAATTAATGAATTTTTATGAGAAAACCAATGGTGTTTTTGGATTTTTCTATTTCTAAATAATAACTAGCCTTGAAAAATGCTTTAAGAATAGAGCAGGGAAAAGGGGCGATTTTTCCCCGGGCGTATGTTTAGACAGAAAAGATGTGGACTAGTCTGAGATATAGAGTATGTGGACTATTGAAAGTTTGTATTTGGTTTGGCCAGCTGCTCACTAAATAAAAATTTCTACCATATGATAATGATTTGTTTATACATTGATCTAATCACACAGCACTGTTGCATTTTTTTAGTTTGATGAAATGTCAATTGAAAAAATCATACTCACAGCAATTTTTGACAAGCGCGAAATCGCCACTTTTTCAATTTGAAGGTTATATTTGTATGTGTAAGAAACAACTATAAATTTGAAAAAGTGGCGATTTCGCGCTTGTCAAAGATTGCTGTGAGTATGATTTTTTCAATTGACATTTCATCAAACTAAAAAAATGCAACAGTGCTGTGTGATTAGATCAATGTATAAACAAATCATTATCATATGGTAGAAATTTTTATTTAGTGAGCAGCTGGCCAAACCAAATGCAAACTTTTTATAGTCCACATACTCTATATCTCAGACTAGTCCACATCTTTTCTGTCTAAACATACGCCAGGGGAAAAATCACCCTTTTCTCTGCTCTATTCTTAGAGCTTTTTTCAAGGCTAGTCTATCACTTTTTTTGAATTAAATTAAATTAAAAAATAGCCTAATAAACTATAGTTTTAAGTGCGCAATGACATATGATTATAATCATTCCGGTGCCGAAATATATTTTTTAAATAAAAAATAATAAGAAGAAGAAGATAAATTTAAATTACAAAATTTACCCACGTTATTTAATTATAGTTAGTGCGGTGCATTTGCGCTCCAGGCAAAGTTTATCTACGTTCTCTAAATATAGTTGGCGCGATGCCGTGCGCCAATGATTGAAAATTATCGTTTTTAAAGTAATAATAATAATAATAATAATAATAAGATGATGAACACGAATTACCAAATTTACTCACGTTCTCTAAGTATAGTTGGCCCGGTGCCGTGTGTTAAATTGCAGTGTGGCACCCCGCACCACCGATAATTACGCAAGAATTAAAAAAAAGTACTCTGTTGTTTTTGCCGTTTTCCGCGCGGTTGAAGCAGATGGCGCTGGGGACTGGTTCCGTTTCTGCCACCAATTAAAACCCGTCTGCTTTTTTTGTGCTGTTTCTATGAGGGGATGTTGGTTTTCTGCTCTGTACAATCCTTATTGTTGCCAAAAGGCTTTTATTGTGCGGTTAGAATTTTTTATTTGTTCATTTTTCAAATTTGTTATTTTGATCAATAAATCGATAACAAGGACCTAAATGAAAAAAGTGCTTCCTAAGAAAGTTGCGTAATTCCTTCTTCTTTCTAATGAGCCCATGTTTATTTTTTATCAATCAGTAACGAATGAGGAATATCACTTTTAAGGATGGAGCGTTGGAATAATAATAATAATAATAAGAAGAAGAAGAACAAGAAGAAGGTTCTGAATTCCAAAATTTACCCACGTTCTCTAATAATGGTTGGCGCGGCGCCACGGGGCTAAATCGCCCCGTGGCGCTCCCGCGCCACCCATGATTAATGATACAATTACTACAAAACAAAAATAAAAACACATATTATACAATTATGAAACAAAAATTATTTTGCTCATTAAAACAAGTAAAATAATGTGTTGGATTTTTAATTGACTATAATATTACACAAGCTTCATCTAAACACATATTCAACTGTCTGCATATTTTAAAAATATAAGCCTAATATATATTTCTATATATATTTCTTGAAGTCAATTTCCATGTGAAAGTATACATATTATAAATACTTCGGAACGGTCTACAAATAATACTACAAATAATTATTTTAGGTGATCTAAATTTTGTCAACATAAATTGGAGTGTACTTTTCAGCTATGGAAATAAATGTTCAACCGAGTTTTCAGAGTGGTGCTTGCGTAATAATTTAACACAATTTGTTATTGAACCTACGCCAGAAAATAATGTTTTGGATTTAGTTCTGTGTTCAGATAGAAATTTAATAAGAAATTTAGAGGTGATCCCGCCTTTTTGTAGCTCATACGGTCACAATAGTATTGATTTTCAAATAAATGTGCTGTGTGAAACGCCTTCTTATGGGCACTTTGTCCCAAATTTAAAAAAAGCCAACTATTTTAAAATCAAAAATTTTTTATCACAAATAAACTGGCCGGCAGTGGCCTCAGACTGTAAACTATCCGACGGAAAACCAGATGTAGAAAAATGTTCTTCTTAATTATGCGAAATTCTAAATTACTGCATTGATACTTTTGTGCCAAAAATTAGGATAAAACAAAAAAATGTGAAATAGCGATTGATTTTCCTTTGGGAAATCTGAATCATAGTAATGCAATTAAAACCTAAGATAAAACGTTTAGTCTTGACACCATTAATTAGAGCTTTCGAGTATAACTATACTCATCAGTAATACATCTAAATAAATATAATATTAAAATTCAATTGAAATTAGATAAAATACAAAAAGATAACAACAAAATTAGTAAAATAGACAAAAAGTACATAAAACTACATGAAATTTAAAAATTAAAATGTATGAGTTAGATTTACAGCAGAAAACAAAAAAGAAGTGGAAAACTACAAAAAAATATTAAAACGCGCAGATAAAAAATGAAGACAAGATACAAATAAAACACAATAAGATAAAAATGCAGAAAGGTCAAATAAATCTGAAACATCAAAAAACATAGCTAGGGAAAAAACAAATAAGACAATGCCTACTGAACAAAATTTTTTTAATCTAAAACAAAGCCAAATCCATATTAGAAATATTTTTATTAAGAACTGGTTTTTGTACTCTTATACAAAAACTTTTATTTAACTTAAGAGAAAACCCATTAGAAGCAGGTGGAACTATACTAAAATTATTAAGTCATAATAAAACTGAATTTGTACATGATAAAATATGGTCATAAACGACTGAATGTTTAGGTAGAATAAATCGCCCAAAATCTGAATCGTAGTAATGCAATCAAAACATAAGATAAAACGTTTATTATTGATACCATTAATTAGAGCTTTTGAATATAACTATTAAATAAATATAAAATTAAAATAAATTGAAATTAGATAAATTACAAAAAGATATACAAGAAAATTAGTAAAATAGACAAAAAGTACATAAAACTACATGAAATTTAAAAATTAAAATGTATGAGTTAGATTTACAGCAGAAAAGAAAAAAGAAGTAGAAAACTACAAATAAATATTAAAACGCGCAGATAAAAGCGGTAAAATGAAGACAAGATACAGATAAAACACACAATAGGATAAAAAAGTAAACACAGATAAAAATGCAGAAAGGCCAAATAAATTTGAAACATCAAAAAACATAGTTACGGGAAAAACAAATAAGAAAATGCCTACTAAACAAAGTTATTTTAATCTAAAACAAAGCCAAATGGATTAAATTCTGTGTTCAGATAGAAATTTAATAAGAAATTTGGAGGTTATTCCGCCTTTTTGCAGCTCGTGCGGTGACAATAGTATTGATTTTCAAATAAATGTGCCGTGTGAAACGCCTTCTTATGGGCACTTTGTCCCAAATTTAAAAAAAACCAACTATTTTAAAATCAAAAATTTTTTTATCACAAATAAACTGGCCGGCAGTTGCCTCATATTGTAAACTATCCGACAAAAAACCAGATGTAGAAAAATTTTCTTCTAAATTACGCGAAATTCTAAATTACTCTATTGATATTTTTTTGTGCCGAAAATTAGGATAAAACAAAAAAATGGTAAATATCCCAAAAATATAAAACAATTAGAATATAAAAATTGCATGTTTGATAAGCGTGTAAAAAATGACAGCACTCTTGCAAACCATTATAAAAAATGTTGCTTAGAATATGACACCGCGGTCAAAGATTATTACGAAAAAAAGAAAATGATATTTTAAACAGCAATAACATGAATTAATTCTAGCAAAAACCGAAACAAAGTTTCGACAAAAAGCCTTATATTAAATGGAATAGTATAAAGCTACATAAGTCTAAAAACTAAATGCCCGAAAAGACTGAAACAAGTCTCTTTAAAACCTGTAAATTAATAACAGATTTTGTGAAAGTTTCAGAAAAACAAAACCCAATAAAAACAATACATGTAAAAGCTTTATTTTGCGTTTTTTAACCATTAATAAAACTAAATTGACATAAATTTCCCACAAAGTGAATTAAGCTTTAACATGTGTTAACCAGCTGTAAATACCACGGTATTAGTTAAGTCACACGTCGTCAAAACGATACAAAAAAGTATAACGCAAGCGTCACAGTCACGATAAAAAATTTTTGTCAAAATAAATTATCGCATTGTGCATTAAATTTTGTAATTTATCATTATTTTCGTATAAAGCAAAACATACCGCCATATTAACGACTTTTAAAAATCAAATATCAAGTTCTAAGTCCACAAAAAATTGAAAAATTCAGATTTAATATAAGGCGACTTTTAATTTAACAAATACTTTGACAGCTAATTTGTTTTATGTAATAAATAGAAACATTAAAGAAAAAGTCGCCTTATATTAAATCAGAATTTTTCAATTTTTTTTAGACTTAGAACTTGATATTTGGTTTTAAAAAGTCGTTAATATGGCGGTATGTTTTGCTTTATACGAAAATAATGATAAATTACAAAATTTATTGCACAATGCGATAATTTATTTTGACAAAAATTTTTCATTGTTACTGTGACGCTTGCGTTATACCTTTTTTGTATCATTTTGACGACGTATGGCTTAACTAATACCGTGGTAATTTGGTCGTTAATGCAAATGCGATAATTTATTTTGACAAAAAATTTGTCATCGTGACTGTGATTAAAATAATGGATTTTTTTGATGAAATTTTTGAAAAAAATAACTTCCGCAAAAATGAATTTCAGTAGTTGAAATGTAAAAAAATCTTCTTGCCTTTTTTAGTCCAATTAAGCTTAAGAAACTTAAGGAAAAGAAGGAAATTCACTTGAACACATGTTGATCATTTAAAACAAGACAAACAAAATTTGCTTTTAAAACCCAAAAACAAATGTTAGATTTTTCATGTATGATATTTTATGAAATCACAATTAAGTATAGAGTCGTGAGTAAAATAATCCAACAACGGATCTTTGGTAGTCTTTAAAACCCCATAATTGCACAGTAAACTTTGTTTTCCTAAGCCTAAGCAAAACCCAAAAAATAAGCTAAACTTTATCATAATATTTTAATAAAAGTGTGCTTTTAAAAAATACCGAATAATTTACTTTTAGAAAAGGCAAGCAATTGTGTTTTTAAAAATATTTTACTAAAATCTTTTTGCGAGGTTATTAATAGCATAATTATTTGCAATTATTTTTGCAGTTATTTTTTCTGAAGACGTTATTAGGATTTTTTTTCTACACACCACGAAAAATAACCACAAAAATGTTTTGACAGCGCAATCAAGGCATAACAGCAACCTTAATGTTTATTGTTTTTCGAGTCTACTTATAGCTTCTCAGCATTTTTAGAGCTAGTTATTATTTTAAAAAGATGCACGAAAATATAGGCTAATAACACAAAAATATTTTAAAGTTATAAAATTATTATTTTTGTGTTATTTCTTCTCAATAATTTATTTTGTAATCTTACGTTTTAAAAGTCAGTCAAACAAACTAAATGATTTTAAGTAAAACAAACAATTGTTATGCAATAAGTTTATCCCGCTTTACGCGGAAAAGTTATTTTTTGCTCGTCAGTACCCTCGTGTCCGGTACCCCCGTGTCCCCCTTTGCATAATGAATCGCTTTTGCTGCGAGGTTGTGGTGAACATAATTTTTTTAAACCCAGTACCTTCGTGTCCAGTACCCTCTTGTCAAGTACCCTTGTGTCGAGTACCCTCGTGTCCAGTACCCTCGTGTCCCGTTCCCCCGCCCAGGGGTCGAATTGAAAAATGGAGGTTGGATTCTTCATCAGGACCAAAAACCCCCGAGTACATATTTTAGGGAAAATTGGTGAAATTTTTGCAACTGTATCGTTCTACCTTAAAAGAAATCACGCTATAGTGCCAAAAAGCTAGAGTTTGAAATTTGGTGAAATTTAAAAAGTATTAAATGAGTACTGCCATTTAAAAAATGATTTTTTTACAGCGTTGGTGTGTTTTTTTTGTTGTTGCTATTTTGATATCATCCGTTAGGTATATTGAAGTTTTAATTAAAAAAACGAATTACGTATAAAAAAGACATTTCATTTCTTTAAATTTTACATTTTGTAATTATAAAAATCTTCTAAAACACCATACATTTTTTAAATATAGTATTTTTAAAACGGTATTATCCTTCTAATAATTTTTAAAATTAAACCATATATAAAATTTAAACTTTTTAGTGTTCTAGCATATATGTAGCATGAATTCTATTAAGTTTTGCTAATAACCGTTCAATAAAAATGTGTTCTTTTGAAAAAATGGCGTATAAAAGCAAAAATTGGAAATAGCCAAGCGGTATTTTTGTTAATAATTTGTTAACCGTTGGAAATAAATTTTTGGTGCAATACAATTTTTTTTCTCAGTGTGACCTGATACATCGATTAATGTTACCTAAACAGCAATAAAAAATACAATAATTAGTATACTGCAGCTTTAAACTTAAAAAAACCCGAAGCATACACGCGGAGATATAAAAAACGGCAAGATATATTTTTAGTTAACTTTTCTGACGATGGTTATTTAATCATTTTATTAGCTATCTCTAAAACGGCATTCGTCAAAACCATATTAAATAAAAATACGTCATGGTAAACCTATAAAAATAACACAGTAAACCATTGATAGAAAATATTGTTTAATATCTCAGCAAAAGGACACCAAAGATTTAAGCTAAACATTATAATAAGTTACTTTTATTTCACAATATGTTTTTAAGCAGTGTCCAAAAACTAATATAAAAATAAGTAAATTCTTTTTAAAAAGTAATCCAAGAGTTGGAGAGTTATACGCCAGAGTTTGCTAAATTTACACTACAGTTCGCTTGTAGACCTACTCCTACTGTGGTCATCCTTACCCAGGGACCGTCTGTTCTAGCAAATAAAATAAGGTATTCAAAAAATTTGGGATATATAAACATAATATTTTTATATATACAATAATCTACAAAATTTTTTTTGAATTCTAGAGTTTTGTTGTTCTAACCGTAGCTAAAACACATTAATCTTTTGCGATATTTGAGGTCAAAGAACGCGTTTAAAACGTAAAAAAACGCGCCAGTGCAGCTTAATTTTAAACTTGGCGTCAGCCCATATTTACTAGGAGCCCTATCCACAATAAAATTGCTCTAATAAAACTGCACTTTTACGTCTTGTTGAATTCACTAGCCCCACTAAGACCAAAAATATATAATACTATATATTATATTAAGGAAAAATATGACACTCAGTCTCAGAAGCGAAAGGATTTGGTGCCATTTTTGAGCACTGCCATTAACTGTTGTGCGCATAAAATGGCAAAACAACTGTTTTTATTGAGGCATGTGTCGTGTAAATAGGCACTGCTAAAAATGTAGCAGTGTTTTTGCTCATATCCTAGCATGCTAACTCGAACGCACTGCATTTTGAAGTACACTGCACTTTTTTGGCAATCTTGTTCGCATATATGCGCATATACTGCACATAAAATAGCACAACCACGGGAAACAAAAAAATAAACCCACTAAAAAACCACTACTTAGTTTGCACACTGTAGACAAAATACAAACTTTTAGTATAGACATACAAAAAATCCAATGCAATACATAAATAGATCTTTTTGTGTATTGGATTGGATTTTGTTTTTGTATGTCTATACCAAAAGTTTGTATTTTGTGTATAGTGTGCAAACTATTTAGTGGTTTTTAGTGGGTTTATTTTTTTTTGTTTCCCGCGGTTGTGCTATTTTATGTGCAGTATATGCGCATATATGCGCACAAGATTGCCAAAAAAGTGCAGTGTACTTCAAAAAGCAGTGCGTTCGAGTTAGCATGCTAGGATATGCGCAAAAACACTGCTACATTTTTTGCAGTGCCTATTTACACGACACATGCCTCAATAAGAACACTTGTTTTGCCATTTTATGCGCACAACAGTTAATGGCAGTGCTCAAAAAATGGCACCAAATCGTTTCGCTTTTGAGACTGGGTGTCATATTTTTCCTTAATATATTATATAGTATTATATATTGTTGCTAAGACGATAGTGCACTAATTCAGCGATATTTGCTTAGGGCGGTAAAGACCGCCCCAAAACGAGCACTATAAATAACAACAATTATAGATAAAAATACAATATTTGAGCTAGTTTTTTACGCATTTTTGCAAGTTTTTTTATTTATATGTTTAAACAAGGTTTTAACACAATGCAATGATTAAAAAAACGCATATTAAAATTTTTATTATGGATTTGCTTTTTTTATGTAACTCTTAAAATATGTACTTTTTGCAAAAATGATATTTAATTATTTTTGTAATGTGACAGTAAAAAGCCGCCATTTTGAGGACGCGCAATTTGCCTCAATCTTTAATATTGATTTTTTAGAGCGCATAGTGGTTCTCCTAGTGGCTCAGCAAGTGGCACCATAGAGAGAAAATTGCCTAAGTTTCAAAATTACTTCAGATCAATTTAAAGTGTTTTAGTGGTCTTATAAATTGTAGAATACTTTATTGAGTTAAACAGTATGTTTTGCAAAAATTTGATTGGTTTTTTTGTAATTAGTTCATTTAAAAACTTTAAATGTATTTTTTGGCAACAAACATAGTGAAACTTATAGTGGTACACTAAGGGGTACTTATAGTGGTACACTAAGTGCCACTATCTGTAGGGGTACTTATAGTGTGTCTACCACTATCGGTAGGGCGCTTATGCGGCATAGTGCAACTATGTACATAGGGTGTCTAGTAAATGCAGGCTACCCGGAATCTCCTATTGCCCGCCTCTTATACACTGAGACGCAAGATGCGATTGAGCAGCGATAACGGTGAATCGCAAACGGTGAAGTGGTTTGTTTTTATTTAAGATCTATAATCAACTCAACGTTAAGGAAATTTCGTACAAATTAGTTGAAGTTCTTTTGGCGGTTGAAGATGGCAATGAAAATAATTTAATCCAAATCTATTACTAATTGTATAAATTTGTCAAATTAAATAAAACTAGTCTATAATTGGAAAAACCGCTGAATAAATATAATACAAACTAATAAGCGTGACAAAATTGCGCACGTACATTCAAAATTAATACACAGCAAAACTTGACGAATCTAGAAAAAAATTTAATTTATCTAGAAAAAATAAGAAATTCAGTTTAAGCTTTAGTATTATTTTAAAAGATAAAAATAAACGTTAAAACTTTTATCAATTCAAGAGCTTTCGCTAAATCACGATTAAAATTATCAATCATAAGATCTAAAAACCAGACAAAGCATAAAACATTAAAAATGAAAATATATAATAATATAAACAAAATAAAACTTCAGAATATAAAATACTATTTAATATGGAAAAACCTACTAAATTTTTAAGGATATTCAGGAAAAAAAAACTTTTTGTAAAACATTATAATAAACGTTATTATACTATTAATTTAAAACTGATTTTTAATAAAACTTTTAAAAAGTTTTTTTTTTAATTTTGCAGAACTTAACGTACGAAAAGAGCATTATAGTGATAAAAGAAGAAAAAAATTTTAAAAAGCAAATAATTTTAAAAACTTACTAAAATTATACTAAAAAAACAATAAAACATGCTAGAAAAAGTTTTTTTACAAAAACCAACTTTTTTACTTTTTTTGCTGTGGTTTATCATATTTTTAGTAAGTTTTTAATTTATTTGCTTATTTTTTTACCTTATTTACTTTTCAAAAAAAATTTTATTTTTTTGAAAATCTTTATTTTGACATTCGTAATCGGGTTTTACCGAAAATTGCTGAGATAATAAAAGTTTTAGCGTTTATTTTTATCTTTGTAATTTTAATTACGGTTCCCAAAGACTAGTTTACATTTATTAATTTTTATGTAATATAATCCAAAAAATATCGTAGATCTAAACAAAATTTTTGTATAATTATATTATTTTGATTAAAATGGAATAAAAAACCGTATCCGCTAGTTGCTTAAAGGTGCGGTACGGAGTTTAATATTTTTTCTTCGATTTTGATTATTTTTTGTGAAAACATTACCCTTCCCCCAATAGCTCACAAAAATTTTTTCATCAAAATATTTCCAGTGGTTCAGGAGATATGACCCTTCAAATCTGCGGTTTTTTGACATTTCTGTACTCGAAAGATTGCTCAATGGGTATTAAAATTTATAAAATACAAAACTGAACATAAAAAAACATGAACTCAAAGAAAGCGGCTACTTTATACTTTAATTTGATACCTTGATCGTAAAGACTGGTGCTGTGTTTGTCGATATATTGCGTTCTTGTACAAAAAATCCGCAATTTTTTCGCTAAAAAAACCAAACGAAGGCAGTGATTTCATTAAGTTTGCCCAACCTTTTTTGCCGTCCTTTGTTTTTTTTAGCAAAAAAATTACTGTTTTTTTACATGAAGCGCAATATCTCGACAAATACTGCACCTGAATTAGTTTTTGATTTTACAATAATTTTAAATTTAAAAAATCCAAAAATTTAAAAAATCGCTAGCAAATATATTTAAAAAATAAGTCTAGCGTTTTTTTGTTCGTTATTTATGAAGCTAATACCGTAAAAGGACATATTCCAGAAGTTTAAAATTTTTTATTATTTTTTAAGCCAAGTGAATAATATTATCTTTTTAGCATGTAAATTAGACATAAATTTATCTATAACCGTGCTGGTTGATTCAAATATTTTATTAGTCAATTCTTTTGCTCGTGTTTTTATCACATTCATTCATATAAAATTTTCTTAAAATTGCAAGGTTTGATCGGTTACATCTACATGTACAAAATTTACAGCAACATACCGCAAAAACGAGTCAGAAAAAGACAACGGTTTATTGATTTAGCTATATCACATTGTAAATATAAATTTTAAATTAAATATAATAAAACTATCAAATATAATTTATAAGAAAACAAGAACTGAATACAATTTTTTGTTATAAAAACAAGAAGAATAATAATATTAAGGCGAGCGGTAAATGTTCTTTAATACATTTTTTTAAATTAAGCATAAATCAATCAACTTAAAATTAGAGTTTTTTTGTCTAAAACGAGCAATTTAATAAGCTATATAGGTCATTTTTTTCAAAATGTTTTATTAATTTGTCGTTAAGTTAGCATTATTTTACTTTAGCGGAATGTTTCTATTTTATAATTATAAACTTCCACTAAACCCATTGATTTTCTTATTTTTAAATTTTATTTTAATAAACTATGTTAATAATTTATTCAAACTTAATCAGTTTTACAGCAGCATTTTCAAATTATATTAAAAAGTTGGCCATGAAACTTATTAAGTGGATAATTTCAATAAGAATCAATATTTTCAGGATGTAGTTGAATACTAGAGTATTTGTGACAAAAATACATTGTACTATAGTTGATTTAAAAAAATAAACTATCAAAAAATAGCACTCAACATATATAATAAGAAAATGAGACAATCAGAAAAAATCTAATGTTATATAAAGAAATTTTGGTGTTAAAATTTTGATTTACAATAACACATGTCTGACTGGTTTTGGTGCGGTCCCCCGCTGTATTCATACACAAATGAAATAGAAATATATATTTTGTGAAATTACTGTGAGTATTTGTTTATTTTGTTAAAAAATAAAAACATTAACAAAACAGAATGCATTGTATAACCAATGCGAATCAAAAACGGTCGCAAAAATATGATCATTCAACGATGGTTCGCTAGAAAATGGTCCTAAGGCCTATGCATTAATAGGCGCTAGTAAGGACCATTCCTAATACACGTTTTAAAGTTTTTTAGCGAACGGTAATTTAGTTTTTAGAAAGAGAATTCCATAGCGGTACAACTCTATTGTTAAGAAATAATTTACGATAACAATAAGTTAAAATAAATCATATTACCATAACAATAAATTTGAAGTGACTGTCCCGATTTGAAATCCTAATGCCTCGCAAAATAGATGCCTTTTATTCATTTATTAAACTTTTGGGTGCTAAAAATGATAAAGGGTTTTTAGAGCCGCAAAAACGTCGGAAAATTGTTGCAACTTTTTAGGTCGCTTAGGTTTAGGCTTAGGTATAGATTTAAGCGATTTTTATTTTAGGTTCCAAGTTCCCTTGGCTCCATCGACCCTAAACCATAGAAATATTACTACATCTATTTTAAAAATGTAAGGGGCTTCATATAATCATTTTTAGAATTACAAAAA